>CAHIKZ030005176.1:200000-312500 GCA_903632075.3 Acanthosepion pharaonis | reverse complement strand
TCTTCTCTTGGCCAAGCATTCTATCACTTACAAGTGATGTTACCTTTTCCATTGCATAAAAGCCTATAACTACAGTTTTAAGGTGTTGCTTTCATTGTCGTTTATAGCTGTTCCCAATTTAAATTTTTTTATTATCCTGCCAGTTTTTGCATTGCATTCACCATAGTAATAAGTAAGCTTGCTTTTTTATTACTCAACATTTATTTTTCCAACCTTTCCTAAAGTTATTCGAGCTTAGCGATCACTGTAGCTTTACAGCATTCTTGCCCATGTTTTCCATTTGAAAAGTCATACTTGTCTAAGATATGCCACCAAAGAAAAAAACTTGCCTAGGTCATAAAACCACTGCTGCCATGCGAATAAGAGATAGTGAATCATCTTTAGAACGTTCAGTTTGCCTGTCTCAAAATGCCTCTCAGAATGCTTCAATCAGAGCCACTGAGTCTGAAGATCAACGTAGCCATCGACTTTCCAGAAGAGCATACCTCTTCTGTGCGCGAGACTGAAAATGGACTTAACAGTTAAGGAGAAACACCTCTTTAACTGCTGTTGCATGTGAGGCTGAAACAAGATTGAGAATGCAAAAACTGCCATTTTCAGGGCCAACAACCCATTCAAATTGTTAACCTCCCATTTGGGGATGTGCCTCAGTTGTATCCAATTGTTTTTACAAATATTGATTTTCAGGTGGGAAGAATTTAAACTTAAACTGCTCCAAATGAACAGTAAAAATTCCCAGTAATGAAAGACCAGATCAAAGACAGGTTATACTGCTAGTTTGGTATATTTCTTCACTCATGATTTTTTAGTGCCAGTGTCTAGGGTCTGATGAAAGATTGTCTTTAAGATTTAAAAGATTTATTCATTTGATGTCATTATTAATCATATGTTCTGATAAAACAATTGTTCACAGTTTAGACATTCCTAAATAAGTTGGACTCTATACATGACATTCATATGAAAGTTTAGATTTGACCAGGGTTGTTTAAGAATATGACTTTTGTTTTCAGGTCACTATTTTGGTTTTGTAGCACATTACACTTGTGGACAAAAGTATACCTAGTTCAGCTTAACCTGTATTCAATTAAGGAAGAAAAATGATACTATTAGAAAGATTTTAATCAGACTTTTAACGAATAAACTTCAAACATAAGGGAGGTATGAACATTTGCTTTTGTTATGAAGTAGAGTAATCTCTGAAATAGATGTTGTCAGGTCAACAGATGGTAGCTCAGCTGGCATTTGCTGTGGCGTACTGCTTTTATAGCAGTACCTCATTTATATACAATACTAGATCTCCCTGAACTGAAATGGCCTTATGCCATTCATTGCTCTTTTGTCTTCTTTTAATTATTATTAGGAATATAAACTGTCTCTCTTGGTGTGTCTCTTGATTTCTTCTTATAGGGGACGTATGTCTGAGTTCATTTTCCTCTTCTAACTCCTTGTCAGATTTCTGGTCATTAATATCCATAGATTGTTCTGTTTCAGTACTGGATTCATTAGTCCCCTCCTCCCTGTCATATTCTTTCCTTTTCAGATTCTTCGTCTATTTCTATATCCTCAGGTTCCATTCTGCTTCTGAACTGATCCACATGGGCCTCTGTACATTTTGTCCATTTTTTGTTAGTATTGCTGTGTTGCGTCCTTTCTGTACAACAAAGTTTGCCTTCTCTGGATTAGATTCTTTGTCTTTTTTATATCATACACTTTCACTTGTTGAAAATGACATTGTTATGGGATCTCTAATCTGTCTACCCATTAATGTGGTGAGACTTTGTAGTCTGCCAGCAGTAATCTTGGTAAGTAGCTCTCTATATTATCATTAGATGGGGAAAATGCTTTTCGTCTCATTTTCAGAGTCTGCACCATTCCTTCTGTGATTTCATTTGATTGTAGATGGTAGGGTGGAGTTTTACATAGGCTGCATCCAATATTCTTTAGCCATGAGCACAAACTTACCTTGCAAAATTCTGGTGCATTATCTGAGACCAAATCTTTAGGCACTCCATTCCTGGAAAATATTGTTCTTAATATTTGTTTTACAGTGTGGCTTTTCTGTCAGCAACCTTAATTACTTTGAGCTACCACACTTGTAATTTTAATCTTATTTCTGTCACTGTTATACCACAATGTATATTATCATGTACATCTTTTATTACTTCTTTTCTTAAACTTTGTGGGGGTTTTATATCACCATTGTATATTATTCCTTTCTCCACAGTTATGTCTTGATTCTTTCTAGGGTCTTTCTACCCTTGAACAATTGCTCCATGTATTTCATTTTATTTTGTCTGAAATTATACTTAACACTGGATCTAGTATGGTTTCCATTATAAGACAATTTAGGGGTAACATGTCTGTTTCAACCCATTTTTTGAAATTTGCAATATCCTGATGCTTCTTTCAATTTGTGTAAATATTGCATTACAATTTCATTTAGGTTCTGTCTATTTTCCAGAAATTTTGTTCTTTCTGCAATAACCTCATATTTTAAGTCTTCCAGTATTTTGGGGTACACCATAATCAATATTTTCTTTATGGCTTCACATCCTGCCAAAGCCAAAAATAAATCAGTACTTTTATTCTCACCTTCATAGACTTGCTTGTCTTTCAGTTTCTTTACCTTAGCTAATGCTGCAAAACATCTAATCCATGTTTCTATATGCTGGTTCATCCAATGCAGGTTAGGAATCCTATTGGCGATGCTATATTGCTATGAAGTAAAGTAATCTCTAGAATAGACATTGTCAGGTCAACAGATGGTATCTTGACTGGCATTTGCTCTGGTGTGTGGCTTTTATAGCAGTACCTCATTTACATACAATACTATAGCTTCTTTTGTATAAAAATACATGCAACACCCTAGACACAGAGAAACACAAGTATAGGGACTAAGTTCATCAGTTCTTATATTGCAAAAGGGATTATTTTCATTATTGCAATCATTTGGTTTTACCAAATAGTAAGGTAGATAGTTGCCCAGATAGTCATACTGCTAGGGATAAAGAAAGCAGTTTTGAATTTTACCAGATGTTGTTATTCCCAGTCTACATTGCTTGCTAACAATTGTGGAATGATAATCTTGAAGTTTTGATAAAAAGCAACATGACATAGATGAAAAAATTCTACCAATTTCTACTCTCTTTTTTTCTTGAATACATTTTCTTTTCCTTTCATGTCAATTCTTCCAGCTTCCCTCTTTGGCTCTGTCATATGAATTATCATTTCTACCTCTATCTCAACTCATCATTCTTCATTTGGCCAGACCTTACTCCAATTATTTTCTTTTACTACCTATCTCCATATCTATCTTTCTCAGCATGAGCAATGACATTTTTCTATTGAATCCACTTTTTGCTTTTTTTTAATTCATAATCATCTCTCTGGTACTGCTCTCTATACCCTTAGCTATGTCTGTCTCCTTTCTAATGCCTCTCACATTTCATTCATACCCCAGCATTTAGTAATCCTTAATCTTTAGCTTTTTGTGTGTGTTTGTTCTCAATGCACCCAAATTTCCTTCTGTTACATTTTTGTTGCCATGTGGGAGTATGTGAGAAAAACAGCCAGGTGCCAGCACTCTAAAAGACTCTTTGCATTTCTAAATGTCCTGACCAGTCTGAAAGGAACCTAATTCCCTCTGTCTAACCTACTGAGTAAAAGAGAATTGATATCTTATTGCAGTTATATGCTAAATGTTATGTCAGCTAAAATCACAAACCAATCCCTTTTTCTGTTAATACCGGGGCACTTTTTGCTTTTTACATTCTATTATTTAAATCAACTTGTCACATGGAAAGTTAAAACCCTGTAGTGTCTAGCATGTGCCTTTAACACAAACTATAAAAAAAAACAATGTAGCAATCATTATTCAACTGTAATGAGTTTACAGTCATAACTAATTGGTTACTATTTGTCGATTGATTGTAATAGATAATCCAAAATGAGGTGCAACCAGTTTTAGTTAACAGGAATAAGGCAGGATATTACATTCTACATAATTTCTCTTGGGAACCAAAAATAGCAAAGTGATAATTGTAATTGTCTAATTAATTACCAAGATAAGCAATGTTAGGCTTATTAAAATTAAAGAGGCAAACATTTGATAACTTCATGTACTATAATTAAAATTACACACAAACACACACACACATATAATCAATAGATAGCACTAATATTTTATTATATGTATATATGTGTATTGAAGCAACAAGAATTTTATTTTTATTGACCTATTAATACCCTCAGTTTTAAAAATGGCATTGTGGGTATTAATAGGCAAAACATATATTAATTATAATTAATGTCAGATGTTTATAAGCTTATAATTATAACAGGATTTTTAATCATTAATATTAGATTTTTATGAAGCTATAACTAACACCAGATATTTTAGAAACCCATAATTCATACTGTATTTTTATTTCTATTATTAATACTGGTATTTCCAGTGAACATTAATGGATTAAATTTAAGTTTTTATTGAATTTTGATAATTTTCAAATAAATTGTTATAGATCTGAATCAAAATTGTGGATAAACTGTGCACACTTACACACACACATACATATACATATACAATGCATTTTCCTTACATACAGTTTTGTCTCTCTTTTATTCTAAGCTGAAGAAGCCAGAGAGAGCAGATGCTCTCAGTGAAATATGTTGTTTACAGCTTTTCCACTTTGTCTCATTATCTTCACTTATGTTTCAGATATTATTATACATCCTACAAAAAACACACACACATATGTATATATATATATATATATATATATATATATATATATATGCTGGACTCTCTCATCGCTTATTGATGTATAAGGGTCAAGCAACTCAGTTCCTAGGAACCGACAGCCAGACACCGCCATGTGCAGAACAATCACAATTTTTGAAGAGCCAAATACAGAAACCTGGTGCACTATGTGCCACAATGTCCCCAAATGACCCTCTGCAGGTTTTTGAATTCCTGAGTTGTTGTTCGCCTACACCAGTTACTATCCAAGGCTATAGAACCCAGTCTGTCCTGCTATTTACCCATAGGTGGAGAGAGAAGAGGATTCATACCTTTCCCAAGGGTATTAGCACATAAGTGAATATAATGGATTCAAGTGGAATTTGAACTTGGCTCTCTGATTCTTCAATCCAAGCTGCTATCCATTACTGTACCATCTATCTCTATATATATATATATACAACTTTGGAATCTCTTGCAACTCTTCTGCTGGATGGTCTCCTAGTTTAAGTTGGTGAATGCTGCCATAATCCTTGCTTTCAATTCATTTTTGGTGTTACAAGGAGTCTTATTGCTTTCTCACTCAACTGCACCCCACACATAATAATTAAAGGAGTTGCAGTCTGAGGAGTTAGTGGTCAGATGTAAGGGGTTATGTGGTTGCAGAAATTGTCTTACAGCCATGACTGGGTTCTCCTGTTTGTGTGACATGGTGCAGAGTCCTGTTGCCAGACATAGGGTCTTCCAGCAGCTACCCACTTGATTCAGGGAAGCATTACCTCCTCAAGGCACTTGATATAGGCCTCTGCATTGAGTCTGAGGCCTTGTGATGAATGGAGGCATAATATTGCTATCATCAATGATCATTCCAAACACCTTCGTAATCACGATTAGACTCATCCAAATACTTTGATATGTTTGTATTGGAGTTTCCAGTGCAAATGTCAAGCAGTACAGCATGCCATTTCCAAATTTTCTGGTGGCGTAAATTGTGTCATGGTGTTCTTTTTCTTACAGATGGTACGCAACTGACCTTACTATACTGTGCAATTGACAAAATCAAAAACAAACAACAACACACATGCACAAAAATGGCAACAATTTACCCATATATATATATATATATATATATATATATATATATATATATATATATAATATTATAAATTAATTGATTTAAAATATGTTTTTTTTCGCTACACAGTTCTAACCATGTTTCTAAAATGGAAGCTAAAAGCCACAAATTTAATTTTGTGATTAAATTAAAGACATTTCATCCTCAAGCGAATTTTGGGGTAACTTTTTAAAATTACTGGGTTTTAAATACACAGCTAAAACAAAATTCATGTTTCCAAGGTTACAGATAAATCTATTTTTCTAGACAGGGGTGGCTGGGTTTTTCATATATCTATAATTTAATGTATCAGTTATTGCTACGTTTGGGTCATTCTTTCTTTTTATTTATATACATATATATATATATATATATATATATATATATATATATATATATTGTTTCTCCATTTTTTAATATTGACCTTTTGTTTGCAAAAATCTGCTTCATTTTAAACTTGTTAAACTCAAGTAATTTTCTTGCTGATATGTTTTGTCATGCATTAAATATCTGTGTTTAATTTTATATAGTTAATCTGAAAAGAAATGATTAAGTAGGTGCAAACATGATAGGAATGCTGTGCTAAGTTTAGGAAAAGGAGAATCTCAGCTCAAAGACCTGGAAGATTAAAGGATTAGATGAACTTTTAAAGGAAGATACAGCACTAATATTACAGAAACTTGCAGAAAAAATTGGTAGCTGGACTGGCTTGTTTAAATAATGCATTGGAACAAAAAATACAAATTTCTGGGCAATAAAGTTAATGAGTTTTTTTGGCATGATAGCATTCCAGATGCAATGGATTAAAATAAAGCTGGAATTGGGAGTTCTTCTACTGTCTTCATATTATCATTTTTTTCACTCCATGCATGAACTTCTCTGATTAGTGGTTCCAACAAGTTTAAGATATTAAAAAATTATTTGAAAAATTCATCAAATTAAAATTGAGATTGGTCTTTTATAGTGAAATATACAATTTATCAATGAAATCCAGAGAAAATTCAAAATGATTTTGTCAAAACTTTCTCTAAACTTTTGTAGGAAGCTATTTTTAATGCTACCCATCCCAAAGGAACAATGAGAGAATTTTTAGTTGAATTAGGGGATGCAAAGGCCTAGACCCACTCTCCCAAAAATGAAGTATTTATGATAGTGATGACGTTTTTTTTATAATGTATGATTCAATATATATATATATATATATATATATATATATATATATATATTAAAATTTGTTGTGTATTTAGGCAGCAATCCTTCTTTCATGCACATTTTATTGAAAAAACGACAGACAAGGTGCTTTTATTTAGTTTTTTATACAATTTCTCATGCAATCTAATAATTTTTCTTTTAGGATGATAAATTATATAAAAACTTTCCGAATGTTCTTTTTATCTGAGTGCTTTCAGCTATACATTTAGCCATTTTCAAGGATTATATTTTAACTGTTAAAATAAGAATTAGTTTGTTGTATGTATGTTTTATGAAACATACATGCAACAAAGTGTCTTTGTTGGGAGAGAAAGGGTAGTCAATGTTTTTGTGAGTGTGACATCACATTCTACATATATTCTCCTTCACAAGTGGGTGAATAATAGTATTTAGATTCTCTGCTGTCAAAATATATACAGTTCCTTCCATCCACCAGTTTTAATTGGACTGATATCTCCTTGTGAGCCACACATATTACTTGACACTTTAAAGTCAGTTCTATTCTTAATTATTCTGGACACACACGTAACACTATTTAAAGAGAATTGCAATATTTCATCTAACTTTTAACAGTATATAATTCTTGTAAATAGAAATTGATAAAAAAATTTCCTGCACTGCTCAGTTAATTCAAGGAGAATGGCTATTTATGAAATATTTTAAGCATTTAATTTATATATATGTCTTCTGCAATGTTCTTTCCAGATGTGGGCAATCATGGCTCTCTGTAACTTTCTTTTGACTGTAGTATCTTATAACTCTTTTTTCATAGTCTGCTATCCTGTCACAGAAACTCATTAAGTCAGTTATTCACTGTTTCTCTTACCTTCAATATATCTTTTTTTTTTCTAATATTCACCCAATACAAGGCCTACGAATCACTCAAAATAGATGGTTACTGAATGAGGTTGTTGTATGGAGATGGCAGCCGACCCTAGGCTTGAAGAGGTTAAGACTGTAATGACTAGGGGAAGCATCTTCTTAGGACTTTGTTCTACAAAGTAGCAGCTCTTGTGAAGAAGCCATTAGAATAGAACTTCCTTCTTACCAATGAAATATTAAAGGAATGAAGATGATTCAACCCTGTATATGTGACATGGGTGGTTTTAGCCCTAAAGGTTTGAACTAGTAGAAGTAAAAAATGTAGCTTGTCTTAACATTTTCCGTAGAAGTATTGAGAGAGTTCCAAGAAGTTTGAGATGTTTCATCTGTGGAAAAAGGATTGTAGGGTGGAAAACACTTCATCACCAACTAAGGTACATAGACAATTTTGAACTCTGCCAAGGTTGAAAAATGAGGATTAAGCAGTTCCAGCTCAAATGGGACAACAATACTCCATTTTTGGTCTGATCTGACTCTTGTCCTATGATTATTAAATTCTCTTTCCTATGGCTCTCTTTCCTCTTATGTGTCCCACAAATTTCAGTTGTTTTTGTTGCTCTTGTTTTCCCTAAGACATCCTTGTTGCTCACATATTCTGTCCATGATATTCTTAGCATCTGTCATTAGAACCACATATCTTTGTAGCTGCAACTCTCTTCTTCATCTGTAAAGAAATTGTTCAGTATTCACTGTTATATACATACACACAAGTTGCTAAAAAATTCTTGGTGTGCTTGGGTGGTGAGGCCATCCATGACCCAAAATTAGTTTTCTGATGTTTGGTCATTGAAATACTTATTTTTGAAAGTGGGTTGTGAGAATTTTTTTCAACACCTGCTTCTATAATTAGTTTTATTTTGAAGGAATTTATTTTCAACTGAATACTAATGGATTATATTACTGTAAAATATGTAAATAATGATATATGTACAAAATGAAACTTGTGCTTTTTCATTGTTTCATGTTAGAACACTTTGTTGTTTAGAGAATGAGATAACAATATTTGAATCTCAAGCTCTATGCAGTTCAGATGAACAGATCAGAACAAGAAGAAAAATTAGTTTCAGCTGAAATTACTATTCGAAAAATAACTTTAATTTCTTTTTTTATGTTAACTTCATTAGAAACAGAAACGAGTACTGAACTGTTATGTAATGCACTTGTACAGGAACTCCTACAGAAGTCAATAAAGGAAAGTGAGAAGAAAGGACTAAACATCAATTGTAAGGAAACAAAATGTTATGTTTGTCAGCAAAAGGAACAGCCTCAGGGGCAAATTATGAATTGAAGACATCAAAATTAAACAAGTACAAAAATTTAAATATCTAGGAAGCATTTTAAGAAAGGATGGAAAATGTGACACCAGAATCAGAAGGCACATTGGGATAGCGAAAGATAGCTTCCAGAAGAGTACTGAACTGTTATGTAACATTAGCCCTCCTATATGGCAGTGAATGCTGGACAATCTTCTCACAGATGAAGGAAAGATTTGAGGCATTAGAAATTTGGCTTCACAGAAGGAGGTTGGGAATACCATATTCTGAACATGTGAGTAACAAGGAACTTTTAGGGAAAATGGAAATGAAAAGGATATTTATACTTCAAATCTGAAAGAGATAGTTGAAATTTCTAGGGCACATAATGAGGAAAAGAAGACTTAGAAAATTTGAAACTCACATGATATATTGAAGGCAAAATGGACAGAGGAAAGCAGCAAATAACTTACTAACAAACTTGTGTAATTAGTTAGCAGAACAGGGATTCGGAAAGATAGCAAAAAGACAAAACTTACTAAAAATTATAAAAGACAAGAAGTTTTGGAGAGCCTTGATCACCCATGTCCTAAAGGGACATGACATATAGAAAAAGAATATTTTCAGCTGAATAATAAAGAAGGTTTTCTATAAATCAATTACATAATGTAATTTCTTAGACATAAACTGATATCCTAATGTCTATCATATTTTGCATTTGTTTAATACTAGCAGTAGAGCCCGGCGTTGCCCGGGGATATAACAGTAAGAGATAGATCAAGTATCCACCATCATAAAGACTGAAAAATAAAATTGACAAAGATTATTGTTTAAGGTTGACGGACACGCATGTCTTAATTAGTTTTTTTTTTTTTACTTAATTGGTCAAACCCAAACTCAAACAAAAAATATTGTTTTCAATCGTTATGAGTCTCTACCGATTGAATAGAATTTTATTATAAACAATTGTCTTGTAAATGGAATTTTTAAAGCATTCTGAATGTAAAATAAAGAAAAAAAGTGTAAAGACAATAAGAAACACTAAAAAAAAAAAAAAAAAGAAGTTTTGTTGAAATCAATTTGAAAAATGTAGGTAGCGTTTCTGTAATCTTTTTAGTTTTACAATTTATGATTTTACTTATTGAATACAGTAAAAAAAAAATTGCATATTTTGCTTGTGGTGATTCATAATTAGAATTCTGATTTGAATATATTTTCCACTTTCGTTGTTTCTAATACAAAAATATTAACTTTATTTGGGTTTATTAATTATGATCTAACAAATCTTATTCATTTAGTAGCCTTTCTGTAATAATAATCTTTTTACAATTTATGATTTTTTACTTATTGAATACAGTAAAAAAATTGGACACCATGTGTATTTAAAGTAGTTTCCGTTCGGTTATTATTTTTAGTTAGGACTTGTGTATGTTTAGATTTCATTATCTTTCCCTATCCGATGTTTGTATTTGTACAATCAGTAGAGATCATTAGATTATTGTTTAAGGTTGACGGACACGCATGTCTTAATTAGTTTTATTTTTTTATTTTTTAATTGGTCAAACTGGATGTCAAAACATTGTTTTCAATCGTTATGAGTCTCCCGATTGAATAGAATTATAAATAATTGTCTTGTAAATGGAATTTTTAAAGCATTCTGAATGTTAAAAAATAAAAAAAAAAAAGTGTGCAAGAGAATAAAAACACTACCTGCCAAAAAAAAAAAAAAAAAAAGAAGTTTTGTTTTATCGAATGGAAAAATATAGAAATCCGCTCCCCATATTTAAAGGACCCCACACACACAAACAACCCGATGTGAGTTGTCCCCTTTACATTTTCAAATGTCTCTTAATCGTGGTTTTCAAATTGATTTTGTGCGAAAAAACAATTATATTTTTCCCATTTTTGGCACTGTTAGAACCACCACAAGGTAATTTTATGCAGTCCTGTGAAGTTTTGTTGAAATTGGTTGAAAAATGTAGGAAATCCGATCCAATATATAAACGTTACAGGCACACACACACACACACACACACAATCTGTGTTTTATAATAAGTAAGATATGTGAAGAAAAAAGTATTCCAATTAAATTATTTACTATAAAATATCAGAAAAGCTCTCAAAACAAAAAACTAATATTATCAAGAAGTAAAAGTGTTTATATAAATATATATTATAAAAGGAAGACTTCATTTTAACATGACTATAAATACTGAACATTTCTGAACATCAAATAAATATGCATAATAAATTAATGTAGCAATTAAATTTGTTTATTGTCTTAATGCTTACATTTTCATATTATTTACTTTTATTTCATTTTTTTATAATTGAGGATTATGTTAAAACTATAATAGTAGGAAAATTTCAAAATTAGACCCAATGCATTTTAAAAAAGAAAGATAAAAACTTTATGGGTTTCTTGAAGAGCTAAGCTTTTTTTGAAATCTCAAACAAGTAATAATAAAAATTAATGAAATTATTTGTATTGAAAGTTTGAAAAAGAAAAATTAGAAATTTAACAAAGGTATTTATTTAAAAATTTAGATATGTTTGGCACAATTCTTTAAATAATTTTAGATTAATTTTTATTTAGAATTTTTTTTATTTCCATCTAAAATTTTTCAAAAATAATATTATGAAGCTTTTTTTCTTTTAGAAAATTTGTGTTAAACTTTTAAAGAAATCTTGAACTATTACTGTATATACTTGAGTATAATTTAAGTTTTTATGACCAGTTTTTTACACTAAAAGTAGGACTGTACACAGATAATATTTTTGCATTTGTTTATGTATAAAATATATGTGAAGAAAAAAGATAACCACCTGATTTGATAAGATCATGCATTTTTGTCGACCAGTTGCACTATATACAAGTAAATTTTTTCTCAGCTCATATCAAGCCAGAATAGGCTTTGCACTCAATAACACATCAGAGCATCAAGAGAGAAAGATGCAGGGTTGACCTGAGGTGACCTCCCAGCTGCTGAGTGCATAAACCAGATCAGCTGCACATCAGTTGCAAGCATGTGAAAGAGCAGCATGACAGAGATAGATATATAAACACCCACCCCTGTTGTGAGTAGGCAGTTTCTCAGACATTACAAATGAGAGTGTAAGGTCAACATTTCAAATGAGAGACCCAGGGCAGTGCACACACAGACTGTTGAAAAGTAATTGACAGGAGTTGAATGAAATGTAATGTTAAATATGAAAGATTAAATCTCATGTTATCATTAGTTAACATGACTTTATTGCATCAAAAAGAAAATATTTTTCATTCATCAGAAATTTTTAACATTAGAACTGCCAAGAAGGAAAAACAAACAAACAATATCCTGAAAGTAATAGGTCTGGGGAATATGATGTATTTTAAGAAATGGACAAGGTCCGACAATTTATTTATTAAAGACACTTTTTATCTATAAATAACAACGTTAAACATAAAAAGTGTCTTTAATAAATAAATATGATGTATATTGAGAAAGCTACCATTCAAACCTACAGATTATTTTCTGCAATTGCCATATCATAATGATAGTTGTCCTGTAACAAAATCACTGGTTAACTCTCTTGCTCAGAAAAAGATATTTTTCTGTTCTGACGTATAATTCAAATGAGTCAGTTGTTCATTATAGCAATGCATAGTAACAGTTTGCAACAATTCATAATTTAAAATTTCTTTTGAATCTCACCAGTAAGCAACATAGATTGAAAATAAAATGACCTGGAAATTGTGATAAAATACAACAATGATCAAGATGAAAAACAACAAGTCAGAAATTAACAATAAAAATATATAGGTTTAAACAATCAGTATCAAAGTTTACATATCAATGAGAAATTTAAACAATACTATTATTAATACTATCTGTAAACAAAAAAGATGATATGAAGAAAGTAAGAATGTAGCTATCGAATTGAATTTGACTTTTATAGATACATGATACAAATTCAAAACCCATGAAGCACTATTTTTTAATTTATGATCTATGTTGCTCAACACTTTTACTGCTTCCTTGTTATAGCATTCTTACCTGGCTGTGTTGGACTATTTGTATAACAATAGGAAATTGATATTTACTAGAAATAAATGACTAAAGATACTGATGGCGACGTCTCATGTGTGCTGCCATTTTGGTTTTGATAAAAGATACACTGCAATACAGACTATGTTAAATGATCGTCCAACATACAATAAAATAAAAATACATCACAAAATATGTTATATTGTAAGCTACTACACTGATTTGGAAATAGCACTATGCACTAGTTGATACCACAAATGCTAGGGAAAAACATATATGTCAACAGCAGGCAATGTAAATTTTATAAAGATGTATAAGTACATCTTGCAAATGCATATATAAATTGACAGCAGGTAATTTAAGTTTTGTAAATATGTATATTTTTGAAAACATGAATATGCACCAACAGCAAGTAAGGTATGTTTTGTAAAGACATACAAGTACATTATAAAAACATATTTGTCAAGAGTAGATAATGTAAATTCTATAAAGACATATGTGTACATCCAGAGCAGTGGAGTCTTAAGTCATAGAATGTATTTTGATAAAAAAGGGAAAATAATATGAAAATAAAGTAGTGTTGGGGCGCACCCACCTTCTAACTAGTAATGGACTGGTCCCTCTTATATAAGTCAGCTCTGGAGAGAGAGTGACAGAGCGTCAGAGAGAGAGTCAGCGTGAGCAGTCCAGATAAGCTTACCCGGTACATACCGTTGGACTATAGACTTTGGATATTGTTTCGTACTAACCAACCTTCGTTCTACTAATCACTCTATTGTTAATTGCTTTTATGAATATACCAGTATTTTCCTCTACAACTGTGTTTGTCTTGATTCATACACCGACACGCGGGAAACTCACAACATCTCAAGTAGTCAAAAATTAGTAATAAAATACTTCATATAAGATATTCAAATTAAGACTATTATGTATACTACTACTTACTGCATTTATTTTTGTGCTACTTCTTGTTTTTAGGATACAGTGCAATAGACATAAACAGAACGTCTAATGATTCTGCCTAAGAAAATGATAGAATATCCACCTAATCATTATCTGATGGAACTAACTTTCTTACTCCTTGACATAGTAGGATGACTAACTGCAAAGTTAATCTTTGCACTGACAACAACCTGATTTGATAAGATCTATTTTTGGAACATTATCAAGAGACTTATACAAAACATACTATTTCATCTTGGTATGTTGGGAGAAATATGTCAATCTAAGTGATTTCATCTTTCTAATGATAGTAGGTTCGTTGTGACAAACTTGGCATAATTTACATTGCTGAAAACAAAGGATTCATATTTATTCAGTTTTTGGGACTTCTATAATAACTTAAAAAATATAATCCAAAAATGGTCAGCTCAGATTAACTTGCATAATCAAAAAATTAATTATTCTGTTTAACTTGCACTTTAATTCTTTTATTTAATTCAATAGTTTACAAGGATTTAAGATGCATAAATAAATAATAGAAATGATAAGAAAGCCTTTGGGGTCCTTTCATATATATATATATTTCTCTATAAACAATATTTTATGTCAGGATATTCTTACATGGATACATTTTCAAATTGTTTCATATTTGCTAATGACCAAACTACTAATGTTAATGTTTGCTTATGTTGGTCTATTACTGACTTAATGAATTTTAAATTCAGAAACATGATATATTATCTTTTTTTCTTTGTTTTTTTTTTCTTTTTAGATCATTTTACCCTAAGTAAGGCAACAATATTACTAAGACACAGGGGTTTACTGGAAGTAAAAGAGAATGAGAATATTTTGAAGGAAATGGAAACCCAATTCTAAACAAGAAACAAGGGATAAACCTCTACTCATCAGTCATCATTAATTTTTTCTTTGGAAATTTATATAAAAAGGAAAAAGTTAAAATACATTGTCAATTCAAGTTTTATAATTTACAAGTCTTGTGTTTTTATTTTTACTTCAATAAGTTAAAGGTTAGATCCATACAATTAAAAAAAATTACATAATTTTGTATAAAAATTATATTTTCAAGAGTAAATTCTAAGTCAAGTCAGACATGATTATTATACCTTTTTTGGAACCTTACCTGACCAGTTAATGAAATCAGAAATATACACAGGCCTTGGTAATTGATATGAGGGATTGGACTATAAACTTCATATTTTGATGCAAAAATACTAAATTTCTTTATGGTAGCTTAAATATCATCCATGAAGAGCTTTAATTTACTTATTTTTATATCTTGCAGTTAGGCTTTCTTTCTTGAAAAACTTTAAGGAACTAAGCATGATTACATAAGTATCTAGAAGATTAAATTAAAGTTGTTTACTCTTGCCAATTTCAATCCAAACACAAATGGGTGCTTGACAGGGTCAAAAAGCTCTTATCCAGATGTTTTCTTATTTTGTCAGATTTTGGTAAATAGGTTAGGTCAAAAACTTTTCATTTTCACAATTTAATATTTAAAATTTCATGAAGCTGAAAAGACTAGTATAACTAATTATTACTATTTTTTTTTACTGGTATTTCTTTCATTTTAATTTAACACTAAGAGTGTAATTTTTATTTTCAATCTTCAGAAAGATGATAGATCTGAATGAAAAGCAACTGAGATTAAGATGAAAGAAAATAGGACTCAAAAATTAGTAAGAGTTGATACAGAACTAGTATAATTAATTTTATTGAAGATAATAAACTTTGACTTAAGATTATAAATAACATATCTTCTTTTTAGGTGCTATGTCTCTTCAGGACATGGGCAATCATGACTCTCCACAAATATATTTATACAACCTAACTAGATAGTATCAAATGCTCCAAGGCCTCTTTCTCAGAAATTTCAACAGTCTCTTTCTGATTCATACATACCTCAAAACAAGCAGCTAGACATTATATTATATAGTGGTTTGACAGAATTCAGAAAGACAAACAATGAGCTAATGTTCATCATCATTGTTTTTGCTGTTGTTTTTTTTTTTATAACAGCTTCCTGGGTTTATATAAGTGCTTGTAGTTATTATCTCTGTGCATAAATTTTAGAGAGAATTTTAGAGAGTATAAATTTTTCTTTAATAAGATTTTTTGAATATTCTGACCGGTAGGTGGACATAAATAAATCTTCTGTTTAATAAATAAACAGAGTATTTACTCAAACATGAGTATCCACTAAAAAAACATTTAAAGTGATAGAAATATATATATATATTGATGGGATGATACCAACATTTTTACTGATTTCGGTATATTTCCTGATACTGTTCTAAATTTCTGATTCTGATCCCAATACATGCAAAGATTAAAATTCATTATTTTCAGGCCCTACAGTTGCTTTGAGAAACTTAATAAATGAAGGACATTTATTAATAAAACATGTAGTAGAAAAATGATTACAAAAGCTTATGAAATAAAGTTAGATATCCTTTTTATTTAAAATATTGAGTAAGAAAGAGAACAATTTCTTTAAGTAAATCTCTTAAGTACCTAGCTACTCATATTTAAGTCCTAAAATATAATGTAAGAACATTATCATCTCTCCTGTTTCTCCTTTCAGCTGATTTTCTTTTAGTAAGTAAATGTTACCTCCAATACTAAATAACTGTACACTTTCAACAGAAGAAAGAAGTGCTAATAGATATTTCCTGACTAAAAATGCCATGATGGGAAATTCATTTTTATTTGAATTCCACCACTGAAAAACATTATCATCACCTTTTATAATGGAATATACAAGGTGATTGAAAAGTAACTCCCTATTTTATGTAGTTCCTGCCAAAGGAAATGTAAATGCCTACCACCACCCTTATATAATCCTTTGGATTAAGTGCTAATCAAATCTCCATATATGGAATTTTATTTTTAATTTCTACTTAAGGATAATTGAAAATTTGAATTCAAAAATAAAATTTTATATAATAAAAGTCTAAATTTCTAGGTTTTTCTTGGTTTTTAAATGCTGACAACACTTTTCTTTTTTATAAATTAAAAAAAAATTTTTTCCATGGAACAGCTCACAGAATGTTGAGTAAACAATAAAATTTTTTGCATATATGTATGTATAAAAATAGCGCATTGAAGAAAGAACAATTAAAACCTCTACATATATAATAGAATGAGATATATTTGTATAGGTAATCAGTCCTTTTTAACATACAATTGGGTAATTTACCCACCATGGACTCCCAATAAATAGAGCTTTTGGGAGGGAAGTTTTCCAGCAGTCTCCTCTGACAGTTTCCTTCTTGTTTGCATATGAATGTTTAACAGAAAACAATAGACCTATATATGTACAAAACTATATAATACATGCCACATATAAATAGTTTTCCTTCTTTGAAATATATTATGTACAAAACTATTTATATATAAATATATATATATATATATATATATATATATATATATATAAATATAAAAAACCACGGACACATACCTAATGTAATCAATTTCTCCAGAATTTCTGAAAACACTCCACTTCTTCAAGTCAGTACCTCTTGGCAGACAATGTTCTTAATAACAGTTTGCCATCTTCTTCTTCCTTGTCTGTCTGTCTCTATCATCTTAACTCTTACATCTAAAAGTTTGCAAGCTCTAGTGTATGCCACATACAGTTGCCCATGACTGAACACTGGTTGAGGTAAGAACAATCCCACCTTCTCAAATGTCTACCCCTGTGACTTGTTAATAGTCATGGAATATGACAAACAGACAGGAAACTGGGTTCTCTACAAGGTGAAAGGCTAATTCGAGTCACTTGGAGACAGCTTTATTCTGGGAATGAGAACAAGGGAGCCTCAAATGAATGTTGATGCATGGCTACCACTTCCAGTCTTGTATGATTGCAGAGTCCATTTTGGATAGAAATGTTAGGAAGAAGCATTACTATTGAGCTGGATTTTAAACTCAATTTATGAGGAGGCATTCCTGATGGCGTCAAATAGTTTAGAAATTCAAGTGGGTAGCAGGATCATCTGTCAAAACTTTATCTGTACTATAATAGGTGCAGCAGTCACTTGGAAATTGTCTCAAAACTTCTTCATTGATCAGGAGGCATTCTGAGTTCTTTGACAAAAGAATTATTCTGCTTCTTCTCTCTTCCTCAGATGTATTGTTGAAAATATCATCTACCAGAGAGCCATCAATGCATGAAATTTGAGGTGCATTTATGTTATTAACAGCAACATTAGGGTCTTGTGAAGCTGCTGATATTCCATTGCCAAGATGCAAGAGTCATGCTTCAAATTCCCTTTGATCTGCTGTTGTCCTGATGTTTTGACTTAATCTGTATTGGATGAAAATCAGCCATGGTTGAGAATTTTTAATACAGATTTCAATGATTATCTCATGAGTTCCTCTTGGCAATATGGTTAGGACTTGCCTAAAGTCTCCCCACAAGAGCATAACTTTACCCCCAAAAATAGCATCAATGCCAGTGATATCTCACAAAGCTTTATCAATAGCATGAAGAGCAAATGAAGAGATCATAGAAGCCTCCAATTTCAAGATTTGTAAATAATTTTCATAGTTTGAAGTGGCTGGTACATTACAAACGCTGGTCTCTGTGAGTGAGACAGGCAATTTGAACAAACTATGGATAGTCTTTCCACCTGACAGTAGTGTAGAAGCAATCCCTTCCAAGCAACACTGCACATGTTGCAGTTGTTTCTTTGCAGATAAGAAATTATAGTATTAAACATATAAATTTTACCACAACCTCCTGGTGTATCTACATAGAAACAGGATGGGTTGGGCACCTCACCTCTCCTCTTCTTATCTACAGATTCAAGCACAGCATTAGCAATCAGTCTCTGTTCATCAGTAAGTGTTGCAATGCCTGGGTGATCAAAGTCTTCATGATGGTCAAACTGTGGTACTCAAATAAGTTCAGGCAGCCCAATTGTTAAACAATTAATGCTATTCTCTATCAGAATTGCATCAATTGAGTGCAGTGCCATGTTTTCTGCATGGTCTGCATTAAAACCTTGGTACAACAAATCTTCAATCATGGATTCCTTACAAGTGGTCCACAGGTAAAGAGCATTTACAGAGTTCATATAAATGCACAGGGCAGCAAACATAACATGCAACTGTAAGGGTATCTGACAAGCAGCAGCCTTTATTAATGCATGTTCCAGTGTGTTACCATTTGAGAGAAGACTATATCTCAGGTATGCTGCCTTAAATGTTGCAAGATTTCTCCTTCTACAGTGCACAAATCCTGGAAGTGCATGGCGCCTGAAACATTCTGCAGCAACATATACAAGTGGAATTTTTCTGTGTCCCTAGGGCTCACTGTATACATTCTACTGATGATATTAGTATTCTTTTGCCTTGGTGTCCCTGTTCTAGTGCGCTTATTAAACACATAATGCAGGGAAATGTCACAGTACAAGTTGTTCCTTGCATCATTATCATCATGCTCATTCAGTTCAAAACCATGCAGTGAGGGTAGTGTCATGGTCCCTCTATGCCCAAGCAGCTTGCTGAGTATTGCCTCTATGAAAGTAAAATCTTTGCTGGTCTTCAAGATGTACAGCAAGTCCATAGACATTGTGAGATGTGTTATGCAGCTTGAGCTCTGACAGTCTCCACATCGCTTCCAGAGGAGAAACATATTGGCAAGTAAGAGAATTAGTAATTTATCCTGCTAGGTTGTCTCTTACTTCAATAGAAGCACTGTTGTAATGTACTTGAAGATATATTTAATGCTTTTCACTGATGAACAAATTTTCAAAGGCTGTTGAGACACGATGAAACACAAAATGAAATAAAAGAATTGCAGCCCCAAAAAGTTGAGTGGGTTTTCCCAGTAAGGGGAATATAATGGTTAAAATATGTGACCTTTAAACAATAATGTCATTTAGAGGCCATCATAAAAAAACTTTTCTGAGGCTAATTTAATTTTTCAAAACTTCATGAAATTGAGTAAGTGGGTTGTAACATACGTAAAAAAAATATGTTTATTACAATTTTCTGAAAAACAAAGGACACAAAAATAATTTAATTCATTTCCAAATAGATACTGAAAGTTACTAATTTCAAATGTGAATGAAATAAAGTCTAAAAGTAATTAAATTAAACATTAGATTTAAAAGTTTATCTTTCAAACATTTTTGTTTCAAAACAACTCTAACAAAAAATTAATAAAAGTAAGAAAAAGTAAAATAAAAACTGAAAAACCTTTTTTATGAAATAGGAGTTAAATATAAAAATAATTTGAAAGGAAATTGCAAAATGACATGCAAATTAAAAAATAGGAATTTCAATTAGAAATTTAATAAGAAAGTTAAAGTAAAAATTATTTTTTTCTAGAATTAGGTTCTAATTAGTTAAGGGAAACAGAAAATAGTAAATTGGTTGTAACATATATAAAAAAAAATTGTTTACTACAATTTTCTGAAAAACAAAGAATGCAAAAATAATTTCCTTCATTTCTGAATAAGTCCTGAAAGTTTCATTAAATCCAGCAATTATTTGATTTTTGGAAGAATTTCCAAAATAGGTGCAAAAACACTAACATAAATATGACCCAGGTTGCCAAATTAGAAAAAACACAAGATTTTACCAAAATTTCAGACATGCTAGAAAGGATCAAAAATTTAATGAAATAATCAAAAAATACTTTGGTCTTTTCTTTTAATAATAAACATTTTGACAATAAAAATTTGTTTTTATTAAGTTTGGGGTCTTTTTCATCATGCTATGCTGTTTTTCAGTGAAAAGTGGAAGCACACACACAAAAGAAATACAAGACAATATATATACAAAATATGAAGAAAAAATTGATAAAAATGAACTGTTATAGGCATCCTCCATTGCTGCTCCTCTAACTGCTTTGGAGTTGGTGAAGGTGTTTCTTTGAAAATCAGTGGCATATGTTGCAGGCAAGAGTGAGATAGAGTGGGTAAGGGTGTTTCTTTGAAAATCACTGCCAGCGAGATGCCGAATACAGATCAGTATTGAAGAGTGTAACGGATGGATGAACTAAGTAACTAACTAAGGAAGGAACAAGCTTAATTATAATAAGATATTAAATGGGACAATTAACAATGTTTTAAAAGAAATTAAAAACAAAATTTTTATTTTGAACTGAAACAGACTTTAAACTAATGAACTTTATGGAATGTTTGAGAACTGAGTAGAAACTTGCACATTTCATTTTTATTTTTTTTACACAAGTAAAATAAATTTACATCACACTTAGGTGTTATTATGATCTATAGACTTTAGTTTTACTGATAGTTTAAAATAAATAAATATTTATATCTTTTTATCATTAGTACCAGGAATGGAAAATTAAGTTTTAAACAACAAAAATAAGATACAAAGAATCATTTTTGAAATTGGAAATTAGGTTTAAAATTCTCCAATTCTAATGCTGAATCTGATATCCGAAAAAGTTCTGATATTTCTGATTCTTGATTTCAATTCCAATTAATTTTCCCATCATTAAATTACTTAAATGTTATTTTAAGTGATTATCTATATTTGAGTAGAAGCTCCATTTATTTACTAAACAGCATATTTTTGTCCACTAATCTGAATATTTGATAAATCTTATTAAAGAATATGCATGCTCCAGCAGAATACAAACCTGGCAGGAGAAACCAGCATTAGATCTGATGAGAGTGCAAAGTTAAATCATACCTCATCATTGATACACTTCATGGCTGAGACAGTTTAAAATACAAGAATCCAAATTAATTCAAATATATACATATTATATCAGTGACATAATGTAACAAATGGTTTCAAAGAGCTAGACTGCACTGGAAATGCCAGTATGTAATCAACAAAATCTTGTCTATCATACTGGCATCATCCAGTTCATGACAACAGCTGAGACATTTGAAAGTAATTGAACAACAACAGGACAAAAACATGAACTATGGATAGTTTATCCACAATTTGGTATGCATGTATAACAACTTATTCTAAAATTGAAAAAAAAACAAAACTTTTTTACTCAAAAATGTTAACAAACAACACTATAAAATAGCTACAAATAATGCATTTGAATCCACAATTATTTCTACCCAATAGCTTCTAAAATAATTTGAAACATAACTGTTACCACTCACCCAATAATCATTAGGATAATACAATAGACCTTACTACTCATAATGCATCATTAAGCAGCCTATATAAACAGTTGAGCTAAAATACTACATAGATGGCCTGAAGATTGCATTTAAGCATAAAACAGACCGTCGCCACTGAGTGTTGACCTCAATATCCACTTTTATATATATATATATATATATATATATATATATATATATCAGGTCATCCCATAAGTTCTGTCCGAATTTTGAATAAAGAAAACAAGTGACCAAATGTTACATTTAATTACAGATTCAATCAACAGTGTATTTTCCCTGATTATCTATGACTTCCTTCCATCTATTAACAAGCTTACTAATTCCATTACTGTAAATTTCTTCTGGCTTTGATTCAAAGAACTCACAAATGTCAGTTTTAACCTCTTCCTTTGTTACAAAAGCTGTTTCTTCCAAATGATTCTGTAAGCTATGAAACAAATGGTAGTCTGAAGGTGCAAAATCGGGAGAATAAGGTGGATGAGGAATTTTCTCCCAACCAAGTTCTTCGATCTTTTGTGACGTGATTCTTGCTGTGTGAGATCGCGCACTGTCCTGATGAAACATCACCTCTTTTCATTTTACTAGAGCAGGTCTTTTTTTCCTCAAAGCTTGGTTCAAACGCTCTAATTGCTGACAGTATATTTGAGCATTAATTGTTGCATTAGGTGGTAAGAATTCAAAATGGATTATTCCTTGGCAATCCCACCAGATTGAAAGAAGAACTTTTGCCCATGAAGTTCCTTCTCGGTTGTGGCTGGGGTCCTTCCCTTTACCAAGCCACTGTCTACGACGCTTAACATTTTGATAAAAGATCCATTTTTCGTCGCCAGTCACAAGTCTATCCAAAAAGGGTGAAACAAGTTGGCGAGAATGGAGAGAAGAGCAGATGTCAACTCGGAATTTGAGGTTGTTTTCAGACAGTTCATGAGGCACCCATTTTCTAAGTTTCGGAACTTTTCCAAGTTGTTGAAGATTATGATGAACAGTTGTATGGTTTGAATTGAGAACCACTGCCAATTCCTCAACTGATAAAGTAGGATTTTCTTCAAGGGTTGCTTCAAGAAGCTTTTCATCAAACTCAACTGGACGTCCGGTTCGATTTTCATCTTCAAGGATGAAATCTCCACCTCTGAATTTTGCAAACCATCTTCTGCAAGTTCTTTCATTCACACATTCCTCTCCATAAACTGAGTGAATGTTTCTAGCCGCTTCGGCTGCTGAGTTTCCTTTCTTGAACTCATAAAGCATTATGTGCCTCAAATGATTCTTGGGTACTTCCATGTTAGCAGGGTTTTAATCAAACAAAATTTAATTTTATTGTTCTCTGAAATAAAATTTGATCAGTTTAAATGCATCTAAACATAAAAATAATGTTCAGCTCCATTAGACATTATAAAATATTCTTTAAATTTCATTCATTTTAACAAAAGTTAAAATCTGGACAGAAGTTATGGGATGACCTGATATATATATATATATATATATATATATATATATAATATATATTATATAAATTTCAGATAGAGTATACCTGTTTAAAGGACAATATGAATAAAGTAAAGACAAAAGGAAAACTTAAGTTTTCCTTTTGTCTTTATTCATATATATTACACAGAGGGTGGTATTGAAAAATTCTTTGTCCAGTCCACTTCTCAAAATTTATATTCTGATGTTTCTTCATTAAAATACTAATGCAGAGAATGAAAATTGGTTCAGGTGCAGAACTTTTCAGCATTCCCTTGTATATAAATTAAACTTGTCTTTAATCTTTCTTTAACACTCTTCCTCTGGCTAAGTAGTCTTGTATTTTGTTTTTATTCTAAATATTCCTAATTAATTTTAAATTATGTATGAATATATGTATTTGGCTTGGAATACAAAAACTTCATTCCAACACTACTCAACCTAAATAAATAGTTATTTAACTACATTGAGTTGTGTTGGAATGAGAAGTGATTTATGTATTATTGTTGATATTTCTTATAATAAATATCTGATTTTAGACTGAACTGCATACCTCTTAGGAGAAAAAAATAGGTCTTCTAGAAAGTGAAAAAATAAACAGAACTAGAAATCATTTAAAACTCTTGAAAGAAAGAAATATCACTTAAGATTTGTACTGATACAATGGACATTGGTTATATTCTCTTAATGCTTTGATTTCTACAATATTCCAGTGTTGGCAAAATATAAAACAGCTAAGTGTTATTAATCCCATGCATTATTATTTTCAAGTGGTTCAGCGTCAAGTTTCAATCCAAGTTTGAAATGAGTGAAAAAAACGATTAAAATGATTTATGTCCTTCTATTCTCTCTCTCTCTCTTCTTTCTATCAGTTATCTGTTTGTATTATTATAAATTTCTATAATGTCAATGATCCTTAAAAATTATTTCATGATGACTTTTTGGTTTGTTAAATCCTTAATCCAGCCTATCTCAGGGTGGCTTTTTTCCCCAGCACATAACATTCAGTTGTAACTGATCGTTTTGTGGCATAATAGCAATTTCAGACTCCAGATATCTTAATAAAAATAGACTGCTATGAAAAAAATTTCTGGAGTTATTCTAAATGTAATTGTGAATAGAGTGAATACACTTTTTGTTTCGTAATTGTTGTATTTTTGCTGATGTGAAGATTTTTGTAATTTTAGAAAATTACATCTAGTCTTACTTTAGTCTTCCAATGCAGGTATTTTAATGACTTCTGTGCACAAATATTTCAAAGTACATTCAACATGAATTCTTTGTCTTGTAAATGAAGCTGTTGCATTGAAGCACTTGATTTATTGACTTTTCAAACTCGTATGTTTGATGACCTCATTAGTTCCAGACCCAATGAAAATAAATGATAAAAGAATAATTCTGCAAAGTTTATGCCCTTATTTGGAGCTCTATGATATTTTAAAGTTAGCAGTTGTGAAAAAAAAGGCTTCACCTTTCACATTTCCAAAATATCCATCCTGGTATAGGGTTAATAATTTTAAATGATGACTAAATAAACTAGCTGTCAGTAATTAACATCTGATGAGAGCATTGGATGGTGCTTTAAAGAACATTATCTTACTTATTCTATTATGAATCTACATGATTTTTCTAATTTTCATACTTTTAAGATTATTTTGTAGAGTATAATGGGTGCGTTGTTGACTAGTTAGAATGTTAGCATTTGGACCATGAGACATGAGTTCAAACCTCACCTTGGCTTATTTGTCAAGAAAGTGACTTCTTAATAATATCAGATTGAGAAGATGATCCAAGCATGTGGCACTTTTAGGGAGTGCCTGAAATTAGTGCCAAATTAGCCTTAAGAATTAAATTGGGTAGATGAAAGTGTTCAGAAGCTATTGATGGTTTTGTTAGCATAAAGTCAGAAGTCCTCATGACTAAAGGTTCAAATATATAGCCTTGTTCAAAACTGTTGATCACACCAGATTATGCACTCTCTCCCAAAAACTGTAACTAAGGTTTGTCACTTTCTTTGATTAGCACACAATCGTTTCACTTTTATGGTCCAGGTGTGTCTGAAGAATGCTTGTTTATGTTTTGTTTTGTTGTCACTGCTAAAGTCCTAAAACTGTTGAAGAATGCAGTAATTTATGGATTGGGAGAGAACTATTTGGAAAATAAGATAAAAGTTTTAATTCATGCATTCATTTTCTATGGCTTATCAATTCTTTTCAGGTTTCAGGTTTTAAGTCTGACATAAATTGTAAACAATTATTAAGAATAAAATAAGTCATGATTGAATTAATAATTATAAGAGCATTATTACTTTATCATTAATGTTAAACATTAATGATATAATAAAGATGTTGATGTTCTACAATACTTAAAAAAAAGGTTAAGTAGGAAATTACTTCTATATTACAGTGTTGGGAAAATGACCAAAGACAAGATGTCAGGTCAAGACTGATATTGTAGCTAAATCTTCTTTGGATTTTGTCAAGTATTTCTAGATACATAGCAGAAGTATCAGACCAAATGTGGCTGCATGTGGTCGATGTGTGCACAGATTGCACTGAGTTTTGACAGGGTTGCCTGCAAGAGTGTGTGGTGCATGTATGTCTAATGTAAGTATTTTTTCTGAATATTAGTGTTGGAGATGCAATCTCCCGGGGGGTGTTCGTAGACAACATTATTTTTACATAGTGGGGATGTATAAGGCCCG
Source organism: Acanthosepion pharaonis (assembly GCA_903632075.3). Classification (NCBI taxonomy): domain Eukaryota; kingdom Metazoa; phylum Mollusca; class Cephalopoda; order Sepiida; family Sepiidae; genus Acanthosepion; species Acanthosepion pharaonis. The sequence continues at coordinate 286,010 of CAHIKZ030005176.1, read as the reverse complement.
GTATTGGGAATAATTAAGTTTGATGAATTATGTCTTTAATTGCTTTTTCATTTTGCTTATAATTAGGGTGCATTTGGTTATGATAAAATAAGTTAATGGGTTTATATATATATATATATATATATATATATATATATATAGATAGATAGATAGATAGATATAAATATGTGTGTGTGCATGTATTTAGTGTTTGATTTCCTCAATGTATTAGAATTATCTTAAATTCTTTGTCTGCCATTTTTAAATATTTTTTTAATCATTTCATCCCAAGGTAATAAAACCATTAAATTGCAAGGGCTTTTTGAATGTGTAAGAATATGAGAGAAAGAAAGCATTATTAAGGAGAGGGAAAAATAAAAGAATTGAAATTAATAATTAACAACACATTTAAGTTTTTGAAGATCAAAGTTAACTGAAAAGCAAGAAGCCAGAGGAGAGTTTCTTTACTATTTATTTATTATAATATTTACTATATTATGACTAAGCACAAAGTGCTTGATACATAGTAAAATCAAGACTCAGTCAATAAAAAATACTGCACTAAAGTAAGAGTTTCTTTTATAACTAGTTTGTAAAGGAAAGCCCAGCATTTTGCAATATCTTGTTTAGCTATGGATGTCTCATGCCATTAGTCAAATGTAGTAACCAAAAATAAATTTGAAATTTGTTGGTTCTCGTTATCTCTATTTTCTTGCATTTAATAAAAGCTTAAATATCTGTATGTGGATAAAATTCTATTTTCTAAGCTTTAAATTTTATTGAGAAATTTCCAGAAAATGAAGTTTGTACATAAATAATTGTATTATTATCACCCTACTTTATAGGTGCTTAATAAAATATAAACAAGTGGAATGGCAAGCGTAGGATTTAGTTGGACAAATAGACCAGTACTCAGCTGTATTGCAAGTTGAGTCTGCTCTGACAAGAAAAACTCCAGAGCCAGTTGGTAGGCATTCTATATAGCAGGCTGGGATGTTCCATTATGCTACTTGGGCCAGCTTATTCTCTGGGTTCTGATTAGCTGTTGGTTTTGGTGTGGATACTGTGATCAATAAATATCCATCATTAGATTGAGTATGGGGGTCTGTATTAAATTAAAGCCTGCTTTTTTTTTGTCTGCCAAACTGGATGCTAGTTTGGAACTTTCTTGTCAAGGTGAGTATCATATTTTGATTCTACAGCAAGAAGAATCAACAAATAGTTGTTGCATTATTTTGATAAAATATTAAACCAATTTATCCTTTACTGGGCAAAAAGCCACTTGGTTTTTCTTTTTTAATATGGTGTAATTACAGACTAACATTTCCAGTTTCCTTTCTTGGATTTGAGTAATGGATAAAAATAAAATAAAATAATCTTTCCTTAAAAACTGATAAGAAAAAGTGTTTACTTTAATTGGCTATGAATCATCCATTTGACAGGTCTCTAAAGATCCCCAAGAAATTGCAACCTTACATGAATACAAAACAATCTTCTCTGATCCCCTTGTCATTTTTTTTCTTTTTTTAGACAAATGATATTTGTACATTTTTATAAATATGTAATTTTAATCTTTTTTTTTTATAATTTGGATAAAATATGCAGGTATGTACTGTATTTTTATAGGGAAATTGCATTGGACAAGAATTTTCTCTCTCAGAAGAAGAATAGAGTTACTAATATTAAAATCTGCATGTTTTTTCCACTGATATAACCTATCAATCAGCACATCCCTTTGCTTTTGGGGAAAACATAAATAAGATTTTGTCAAGCAGGAAACTGACATTTTGTAAATAAAAATAATAATCATTACTCAAGTAATATTGGATACTGTATATCAGTATAATTTTGCTTGGAATCTTTGAGGTGAAGAACTAACATTATTATTTGCTTTACTATTCAGAATAGCATACTCATCTTGGTTGTTATACTCACAACATTACAACTGTTTTATCTTCTTGCCTTCTTCAGATTTTCTTGTACTCTGTAAACTTCACAGAATCCTGAAGTGAAACCTTTATTCAATCCACATTCCCATTCTGCTTTCCATGCTTAAAGCACATCTCATATCATTTAATACTTACCAGTATTGTTAATTTTTGTGTCACTTGTCTGCTTCTTCTACTGAGCCAGAGCATGTGATATTTCAGCACTATCAGATTCAGAACTTACAACTTCCAGGGAGTAGGTGAATATTAACTGATATACGATATCTTATAAGTATGGAAAATGGGATAACAACACTCTATTCCATGGACTGAATAAAAGTTAAATAGTAGAGCAACTGGGATCTCTTGTCCTGACTGGCAGCCAGTCAAGGAGAAGGACAACTCTGAATTCAGTACAGTGCAAAAGGTAGCAGGAAACCACTCCAGTATATTTCCTAAGAAGTCATAGCAATTTACAGATATTTAAAAAGGAAGCTGTGGAGAGCCACAGCTGCCAACATTCTAAACGGACATAGCATTAAAAAAGTATGCTGATTATTAATCCTTTCTTTACTGAAAAAGTAGTGGACAAATTGAAGACACTAAAATCAAACAAGTACAAAATTTTAAATATTTAAGAAGTTTTTAACAGAGGACAGGAAATGCAACACTGCAATCCAAAGGTGTGTAGAGTTTGGTAATAGCAACAGACAGTACTCGACTGTAATTGAAGTTGAGTCCTGCTGGGCAAATTGGTAGGTGGTTTATATAACAGCCTGGGAGATTCCACTCTGTTATGGGCAAGTCTATTCTGTAAGTTCTGATTGGCTGATGATTCCAGTTTGGATATTGTGCTCAATAAATATCCAGCACAAAATCCACACTGTGACTTATTCCAGGGAGGGACAGGTATTGAGTTACAACCCTGTTTATTTTTGTCAGCCAACTGGACACTAGTTGGAAACCTCCTTGCGAAGGTGAGTCTCACACTCTTGATTGTTCAAGGTGCATTTGGGTAGTGAAAGATGCCATCCAAAAGCTAAACAAAGTATTATGAAACAGGAAAATTTCAAAGAAAAGTGTATGTAACTGTTATGTAATATCAGTATTCCTATATGGTAGTGAATGGTGAATAATCTCATCACAGATGGAGAAGAGACTTGAGACAATAGAAATCTAGGTCTACAGAAGGATGCTGAGAATACCATGGACTGGGCATGTGAGCAACAACAAAGTTTTAGAGAAAATGGAAACAAAAGGAAATTTATACATAGCATCAGAAAGAGACAATTGAAATTTCTAGGGCACATAATGAGGAAAGTGGGCTTAGAAAATTTGACATTCACAGGACATAATGAACCAAGAGGGGCAAACAAAAGCTGATTTTTCAACATGTTTAGAGTCCAATAACTACCCATTACTAAATACACACAAGGGATTATATAAGTTCAACCAACTTCCTTTTGGGATAAAAGTGGCTCCAGCTATATTTCAACAAGCTATGCATACTATGCTTGCAGACAGATTTCACAGTTGCTTATCTGGATGATATGTTAATTAAAAGTGAAAATAAGGAACAACATATCAAACATGTGAAAAGAGTTTTTGAAAAATATTAGAGTATGGGTTCAAACACAGTGAGGAAAATTGTTTTTGCCTAAAATCAAGTACCTAGGACAAATCATTGACAACCAGATCCACTGAGGGCAAGTACAATTAAGAATATGCCTCCTCCAACAAATATTATTAGGTTTCAAACATTTCTGGGATTAACAAATCTATATAGAGCTCCACTGAACAATTTGCTTAAAAAAGGCACAAAGTGGAATTGGACTGATAAGTGTCAGAAGACATTTGAAGAGATCAAGGAAATACTAATGTCAGACTTATCATTAGCACACTATAATCCAAAAGCAGAAATTGTATTGGCTTCAGATGCTAGTGACTCTGGAATAGAAACAGTGATTCTACATAAATATGATGACAATAACATGAAAGCCATGACACATGTTTTGTGTTTGCTACTACCAACAGAAAAAACTACAGCCAGATCGAAAAAGAGGTTAACAATATTTTCAGTAAAAAAATTTCACAAATTTATACACAAAGGAGTTTTCGTTTACAGATGGACCATCAACCTCTATTATCAATTTATGGTTTAAAAATGGAATTCCTATGCATACAGTGAATAGGTTACAATGCTTGAGTACCATCTTATGAAATTACAATTTCAGGATGGAATACTAACTGTCCAAAAAATTAGGATAGTCTGATGGTTTATCAAGATTGATACCAAAAAATACTGAACCATTTGAGGACACTGTTATTGCAGCAATAAAAAGTGAAATAGAAATTAAAAATAGGTTATGCAATGTAGTACATGAACTAACAGTTACTGTGGAAGAAATAAAAGTAAAAGCAGAACAAGACATGTTCATTTCAAAAATAAAAAAATGACTAAAAGAAAATAAGAAAGACAATTTTTACAATGCAATCCAGACTTGAATACTGACTCACTGTGATGGTGTACTGATGTTTGCACAAAAAGTAGTAATACCTAGCATATTACAAAAGCAGATATTAAATGGATTTCATAGTGGACATCCAGGAATTTCAAGGATGAAATCTCTTATGGGAAGCTATATATACTGGACAAAAATGGATCAAGACATTGAAAAATTAGTAAAACCCTGCAGAGGTTGCAGTCTGGCAGCAAAATTACCAACCACGAAATTACAACCCTGGCCAAAGACAGATACTTCATGGTTAAGACTGTACATAGATTTCACAGGTCCAATAAACAGATCACATTATCTTGTGGTAGTGGATAGCTTTACTAAGTTGCCTGATATTAGTAAGTGCAAAAAACAACTTTCATGGTTACAGTGAATTTTATACATGAACTGTTTGCAAGATATGGCATTCCGGATGCCATAGTCTCAGATAACAGTAGACAATTCACTGCTTACAAATTTAAAGAATTTTGTGAAATGTTCTCAATTGAACATATTACTACCCTGCCATATCATCCAAAGTCAAACAGCAAGCTGAATGGTTTGTTGGTACTTTTAAGAGAGCTTTATTTACCACTCAAAAAACGTCATATAATCTGCATTTATTGAGATATTATCATCAACTTTGGAGTAAAAATAATACTTAAAAGGAGGATTTGATGATTGCACTGGCAAATTTTGCAATTTTTTATCCAAAATTTCTTTATTCAAGCTTTCAAGCTAAATCCATTGTTGTTCATTGAAAATTAGGAACAAAGGAATTTTCAGTAATCAGGAATTAATTTAAAATGCCTTACAAAAACTAAACAAAGCATAAAGAAACAGGAAGATTTTGTTAGAAACAAAGAAAAGAGTGCTAAACTGCTATACAATACCAATCCTTCTATATGGTAGTGAATACTAAAACATTTCCTCACAGATGAAGAGGAAACTCGAGGCAAGAGACATATGGTTCTACAGAAAGATACTGAGAATATTGTGGATGGAAAAGTGAGCAATAAGGAAGTTTCAAGGAAAATGGAATCAAAAAGGATAGTTGTTCTTACAATCAGAAAGTGACAGTTGAAATTTTTAGGACATATAATGAAGAAAAAAGATTGGCAAATTTGATATTCACATGACATATTGAAGGCAATATGGGCAAAGAAAAACAGCAAGTAACCTATCAAAGGGGTTTGCAAAACAGAAACTCAAAGTGATAGTAATGATACAAATGAAGGTTAGAAAGTTGTGGGGAGCCATGATCAGTCATGTCCTGAAGGAACATGTCACATAGAAGTTATTGAGAGAATAATGATTTTTGTGTGCTTTTTATCTTTTTTTCCTTGAAATCAAATCTGTTTAAAATGAAATCTAAAATATTCTACTACTTATTTAGAGACTTGGTTTAAGAAAAGATCTGTTTGTTATCAAGGTTTTATAATATTGATATTATTTCAATGCTGTTCTACAACAAAAGTATTTTGTAATATAGCATATTGCAAAAGAAATATCCAATGTGCAACTATTGATCTTCTTGTAATAAAATCCCCAGACAATTTAGCAACAGTGTACAATATTAATTATATATGATTTATTGCTGAGGTGGCAAAAATATTATGAAGTTTTATTTTTTTTTTGATAATCTGTCTCTTTGTCTCGATGTGCTGCATCTTTTTAGAATTCATATTCTAAAAAAACATTGCACTCATTGTTCTCCACAGCTTCCTGACTTTTTTTTTGCTTTTAGCAATATTTTTCTTTCCTTTTTTTCTTGGTACTTGTTCCTCCATTCATTTGCTCAAATCAGTCATATAGTTTATTTACTGCTTTCCTGTGATGCTTTTCTTTAATATAAACTGTGAATGTTAAATTATCCAGTTCTTTTTTCCTTATGTGGCTTATACAATTCAATTATCTCTTTCTGTTATCAACTGTGTTTTTTCATAATTCTTATCCTCCTTAAAACTTAGTCATTTGTCACGTTTTCTTCATAGTATTTTAACATTTGTTGGTAGAACCATATTTTAGTTGATTGTTTCAATTCTTTTCTTAAGTTATAATGAAACTATTCCAAATTCATTGCCTTATAAGAGGTTAGACATTAGACAGCAATTTAGCACGAAATCTCTACAAAAAGAATCATCTGATCCAGTGGACCTTTGGATTGATGTGACATACTTTCCATCATTTGTTACTACATAATCTATATAACTGAATTTCTGCACCTCTTGATTTAATGTTTCTGATGCATATATAATGCACACCATAGTATATCCATTTTAATCACAACTATGTTGTCTCTCTTACAATTAATGTTTAGTCCTTTCTTTTTGCATTCTTCAACTACCTCATTTTTTCTGTCACCAACACAATGTCATCTGTGTAACATGTAGTAAAACTATAAGAATAAAGAATATACTTGAGATCTATTAACCTGTATGTTATAGCCAAAGTTTATGAAATGTTATGACTAAACAGAAACCTGTTCTTAAAAAATACAACTCTTCTGTCTGGTTTTTAGTGCATTCATTGAGCAACTTGTATTGAAGAAGATATTTAAAAAGAATATACTACTTATGTTTGTTTCACTTCAGAAGTCTTTATGGATAAAAATCAGAAGCTATAAAAGTAGACAAGAAAGAAATATGGTGGAAAGTGATATATCATTTATTCAAAATTATCTCCATTTATGATTCTTTACAAAGAAACTGAAACTGAATTATCTCCTTTATGATTCTTTACAAAGAAACTGAAATATGATACTTCTTTGATTTCATTTAAAGTTAATATGCCAAACTGCATTAAACAAAATTTAAGTTTCACTCATAATTTTAAATTTGATGACAAGAATCACATTCTTTAATGCTTGATTTTTATGCAAAACCATGACAGAATTACAAACAGTATATATGGAATATTCATGCCATATTATTGTTTTTCAGATGCTCAATTCTAACTTCATGAAACAGTTTTTTTCAAGATACATTCTATAATAGGTTGTTCCAACCATTATATATTGCCATCATTTTCCTGACTACTATTTTTTTCTGTTTTACAATACAACTTGAAAATAGAAACTTACTTTTCATACCTGAAGAATGTTACTAATGGAAATATGTAATAATAATGAAATATGTCAACAACAAAAACATTGAAAAAATAAAATCAGTTGTCATCCAATTATGTGATGTATAATAGCCTCTCTTGATTTTTATTGGAGACAAACCTGTGAATTTGATTATTTGGTAAAACAGTAATATAAGAATTATGAAGCTGTCTTTTCCAGCTAACAAGTTAATAAAAAGAGGTGTTCATCTGATCACAGATTGTAAAACAATCAGAAAAATATTGAAAACTTTGGCAAGCCACATTCCAAAACAACTATAAATACTAAATCAATGGCATTTGATCTGCCAGAATATTTCCATTATTGTAAACAAAGGAAAAACTTAACAAACTTACTTGATATTTACTCAGCTTAGTATGACAAAAAGCCAAATGGGAAGGAGGGAGATTGCTTCAAGTTAATTTTCCAGGTGTGGATAGTCTGGTTGCTTTGAAAATCAGCATTCAGAATAATGTCTTTTTGCTTGTGTATGAACACTGACACCAGATTGATCATGGGAACTAGTTGGGAATTTCAGGTATTGTTTGTAATACAATTTTTGTTGTCAAGATGAGATGTGAGTATTTATTTATGTGTACAAATATGCACACACACATATATATATATATATATATATATATATAAGACAACCGAAAAAGCATTTCTTTAACAGCATGTTTCATCCCCAGAAGGATTTTATTAAGGTTCCTCAGGGGATGAAATGCATTGGAGAAGAAAAGTTTTCTTTTTGTCTTTTATTTGTATTGTCTTTACAGATATATTTTATTTATATCTGAATTTCACAAACACACACACACACGTGTGTGTGTATATATATATATATATATATATATATATATATATAGATATATATAGATATATAGATATATATATATAGATATATATATAAGTATGAAGAAATATAGTTTTAAGGTGTGCTATATTTATGGGATAAAGTGCTCAATATCAGAGATAGAGCATATGTAAATATAAAAGTGAACATTGAAGTCAACATTCAGAGGCTGTTTCATGCTAGATGCAATTGATTGCATCTAGCATTAATCATTAATTAGCCTGTCGCCTCTGAGTGTTGACTTCAATGTTCATTTATATATATATATATATATATATATATATATATATATATATATATATATATATTATATATATATATGTTAGCAGGATTTAAAATCCAAAAAAAGTGTAGAAATGAGACAAATGAGAAAGTTATTTTTAATAACAATGCATTTTGCTAGGTTTGTATCTTCATCTCAGAATTAAAGACAAAATTGTGGGGTTTTGTATTAAAGTCATTAATGTCTGATTGCTGGGTTAGTGTTATCCAGTCAAAATTTAGTTTCACTTTAATACAAAAAAACATACAGTTTTGTCTTTCATTCTGACCTGATGATGCCAACCAAACAGACAACAGAGATTAAACATATTGTCATTAAAAAAGATTTGTACTTTGTCTGATTTCTCAACATTATATATATATATATATATATATATATATATATATCCTCTTACTTGTATAATAAATCCAAAAGCCTTTTGGTTAGTATCAGTTTTCTCTCTAGGTAATACAAGCAAAATACAAATGCAGGATCCTAGTCCTTGGTAATTACAACTCAAAGCAGTACCACTCCACTGAATTAAGGCCACAGGGCAAACTCCAATACTTTTTTGCCCCATATTAAACCAATTTTGTATCATATTTTTCCTTTTGAGGAAGGTACTTTGGCATGGGGCAATAGCTAGCAAGAGTAGTTTTTTTTACCATTATTATGTCATGAGTTTGATACTCAATGGGTGCTCCATACAAAATTTCAAATTAAATAACCTATAAAGTGTTGACATGGAAAGGTAAACCATCATAAACTAATCTTTTGGGGAGGTAAAAATGTGTATTTGATGTTACTCTTAGGAAATTGATGTTAATAATTTTTTTAATTGCATTTTCTCTTCCAATTGTAATTATATTATATCACTGATAATATTATTACCAGTAAGATATATATATATATATATATATATATATATATATATATATATATATATAAAACTTACAAAACAAAATAAGCCAAGACTTATTTGATAAAAATTGTTCTGTAATTGAAACAGATCTTTGTTAATAACAAGCTCATTGTAAAAGGTAGTTTCCTCTTTTAATCACTAATGAAAAGCATTGTAAGGATGGATTGAGGGAGAAGTTTGGTAGATTATTATTGTGGGAGTCAATAATTTTGTATGTGTAATTTGTGCAGGAATAGCTTATTTTTATGGTTTTCTAATTGAAGATCTTACTTAGAGGGTTGTTTTTTTGAAAATGTTTACTTATTAACTTCAGAAAAACTTGTCCAATATTAGTGTTGGATAATTTACAGAAGTGTGTGGGGGTTGAACCATATGATTTTTCTTTTTCTATTTTTATGTTTACAACCCATATTATATACTTTAGTGTTACTCATGGGGTTTAAGTAGGATAGTTTATTTTTAAAGCCACTTTCATACAATTCATTATTTTTATTAAAAATATTTCTAAATTCTTACTAATTCAGGAACTGACAGGTAATGGGTATCTGTTTCACAATGGTATAGAGGTGTTTAGAATCAACATTAATGTTGCTGGAGGTTTCATGTTCTTTATGGTAAGGTTTAAAAGTATTACTATTAAGGTTAAGTGTGATATCCAGATAATCTAAAATTTTGAGGTTAGAAGCAATCTCAATCTAAAGTAACTTAAAGGCTCTAACAATTTTCTTCTATAACTTTACAGTAAGTGGGCCATTACTATTGGGAACAAAAACGAGTCCATCATCTCTATATAGGCCTACTAGTTTAGGATCTACAGTTCTACTAAGAATATCTAGAATATAGAAGCAGACTAGATTAGGAACCTGGGCTGAATCATATGTTCCCATGAGAACATCAAAATCATCATTCTTGCACTTAATCCAGGTAGAATTATTAAGTGCTAACAGTAGCAGTAAATATGATATTAATTTCATCATTTTTTATCTCCATATGATTTTTTGTAAAGTTGATACAATCCACTAAGAGGTCTCTGGGGATAGAGGGATAAAAGTATGTATTATCAAACTTAATAAAAGTTGCTCTATTTTTATCACTTATTAGGGAAACAATTTGATGGTATCTGATGAATCCTTCCAAAGATTGGCACAGGTTGTAATTAATAGTTTATTAGTTATTTTTTAATATTTTTGAGATTATACCTAGTTCAGTTTTAGTGGGATTTATTAATCTAGATTGAGTAGTATAAGTTGGGTTTATGGCTCTTAAATTAAATATAGGTGTCTTTAGTATGGATTTTCCACATTCTGTCAGCAATATTAAGATTATCAGTTAACTTGGCCATCGCATTATTGATGTTGGAGATCCTATTATTATCTCTATCTTTTTTATGAATATCAGTAATTTTGTCCATAAGGATTTTGTGGTATTGTGAGGGGTTACATTTATAAACGGTCATTGATTTATCCACTTTAACCCAAATTTCATTTGAGTTTTTAATCATATTAATGTCTTTGTTTAATTTCTGTTGAAAAAGGTTTGACTTACTACTAAATCTCATTTTCCAAACTATATTAAATAAGTCTTTTTCAAGAGTTTGCAGGAAGTTGGATTTTTTTCAGGTTTAAGATTGTAAATTTCATGTCCCTATGTCTATCTCTCTTTCTCTTCCCCTAAAAACTTTATATTGAAATATCTGTTTTCTCCCCCTTTTTTCTTTCTCCCTTTTAATAATAAAACTTTTTCCTTTTTGTCTTTTCTCTCTCTTTTTTTTCTTTTTCCTTTCCTTGCATCTGAATAAATTGTACTCCATTTATTAATGTGAAACCATGAAGGGATGGACATGAGGTCCACAGAATAAATTATAACCTGACCTGATGGATTTTTAAAGAATCTGTATTCATTATTTTATATATATATATATATATATATATATAGTACAGGTAATAGATCCATTGGTATATAATCCAGGTGGATCCTAGTAATAATAAATATTAAAACTGATCCACAGAGAGCTCAATGTATTTATTATAACAAATCTTATATATTTTTTACAGCAAAAACCAAAATTACCTCAACATGAGTATAGTCTATTTCAAGCTGGTTTGAATCCAGCTGTCTTCAGCTCCTAAGTGTTTCTTTGGAAGTAAGAATTTGAATTTATTTTCAATATCAGTCCTCCTCTGAGAGACACCTTGTTTATGATAAGAGACTTGTGTTTGTGACTGGGGGAGGGTGTGAGGTATCTCATTATGGGTTAAGTGGCCTGAGGTTGGAGTTTATTTCTGGCTAGAACCTTTTGTTATCTGTAACTAAATTTTGGTTTCCACTATGTGGTGCTCTGTATGCTAGCAACAAGTGTGTTTTCCTGAGACTTACAGTAAATAGTATTTAGACCATAGGGCCTTAATGTTATTAATAATTTATGAGGGTTTTAACCATAAGACCAATTAAATTTAGGCAAATTAGTTGAATGATAGGTTCATAAATTGTGGGTAATATTGGAACACCTAATGGAATAGATCATGCTATCCAACACATATATACATGCATATATCCATATACAGATGTCTATGCATTTACATATACATACATATATGTAAGTAACCATATGCAAACACACACACATATATACACATGGTCTTATGTAATTTTGAATTTCGTAATTAGCTCTTTCTGTTGATTTAATAGTTTGCAGCGATTTTTGTATTTTATTATCCTGACTTTCTCCTTCAAACATAGTGTCCACCTATCTCTAAAACTATTGGGTGTGGTCACAAAACCTAAAATTTTCCAACTTATTTGGGGATCCAGACCCTTTTCCTACAATTCCCAAAATTTTTTTCAAAAGTGCTGTTTGGTATTTTAATTTTGGATTCATAAATGAGTGTCTATGTGTATAGATTCTCTGTTTAAATTCTCCTGCAGAGATGCCAATGTAAATATTATAATTTTTTATATTTTCTTTAGGGGTAATAGTTGCCTGGTATACTACCCTAAACAAAACATCTTTCACAAATAGTAAATGCACGAACAGCAGAATGCTTTCTAAGTATATCTAGAAAATTAAAAAAATGCAAATTACACCAAAAATATCATGGAAAATAAGGAAAAGATCATCAGCCTACAGCAATCAATCCAAAACCTGCAAACTTTACTTGGAAGATAAAAATAACTATTATTATCTTCCCAGACCAAAATAAATGATCTGAACTCATTTCAAAATGCAGACATGATAACAAATTTTTACTTTGTTACTTATAAATTGAAAACTGAAAAGAATAAATAAAAATAAACAAAATATATATATATATTACTTAAAAAGTGTATTACTTAAAAAGTAATGCATGATTAGCAATGAAATTTTTACCGAATAAAGATTACGGTGTAACGCATAAATATTATACAAAGTTACAAAAATTTACATAATAGTTTTTTTTAAAATAAAGATATAATTATGCATATTAGGTATAAACACTTGGTAATAGTTTGTCAATCCTAAAAAACTTTATAATGCAGAGATGTTTTTGGGAGCCTGCATATCCTTGATTGCAGTAGCCTGTTTTGGCTCTGGTCATCTGTTATCTTTGTCGATAATGTGCCCCAAATATTTAATCTTCTCTATAAAGAAGTTGCATTTTGATTCTTTCAATTTGAACCCATACTCCTGAATTCTTGAGAAGACTTCATGAACATGTTCTTTGAGTCGTTCTACATTTTGGCTGTTTATTAGTATGTCATCCAAATATGCAACCGCGAAGTCAAGACCACTCAGTATAGTGTCCATTTCTTGTTGGAAGATTACTGGCTCGACCTTGATCCCTAAAGGCAGATGTTGGAACTTGTACAAACCACGATGGATGTTGATACAGAGCAACTTAGGATATTCTTCCTCTACGGATATTTGAAGATATGCATCAGTGAGGTTGATTTTTGAAAAAGAATTTCCTGTATTTAGTTTCAGGAAAATTTCTTCCGAGTTTGGTAAAGGATAGTGATAGTCTTTGAGTACAAAATTAAGCTCCGTCAACAAATCGGCGCAGACCCGGTTCTCCTTTGACTTTTTCACATAGACGGTCAGTGAAGCCGAGTGACTGTACTCAATTTTCGACAAGACCCTGGTTCTTTCTAGTCTGTCAAATTTGCCATTATTTGTGGTAAAGAGGCGAAAGACACATTTCTTTTTTTCTTAAACACTGGCTGGATGCCATCTTTTAACTCAAATTTTGCCGTCATTTTATTACAATTATTTACCGAATAAAGATTACGGTGTAACGCATAAATATTATACAAAGTTACAAAAATTTACATAATAGTTTTTTTTAGTGACCATCAGAAAAAACTTCCAGAAAAGTTTCTTTTAAATCTGATGTTTTGCCTTGGTAGTCAGGTTTTCGAGTTTTTGGCAAAATGAATTTGGCATGTCCCACAACTTAAATTTCTCCATTCAGTCGGTGCCAAATAAATTTTCTGTATTCGTTAATACGTATGTTTTTAGTTTTAACGTCCTTCCATGAAAATTTACATTTGTGATAAGTTATCCCTCAAACTTGATTTTCTCTCCAAACATGGACCTGGCCATTTTATTAGATAAGTATATAGTTGGTTTTCCCAACTTTCTCCAATCGTGTAGATTTATGATTGTCAAATCTGACCCAGAATCTAACTGTAATTTGATATTTTTATTTAGGATTTGTACTTGTACGTATTTCCTAATGTTTAACCCATCTTGTTCATCCGATTTTGTGTTTTTTACTCAGCTATTAACCTTTTTTCTCACTCGGCAATGTGAGCTCTTGTGCCTGATATGGCTACAAGTTAGGCACTTTTTATTCCGGAAATGTAGTGATCCATTCCCAGAACACAGGTTAGGAGGCAAGTTGTCGTGTATTTTTTTTTTTTTTTTGATTGGTTTGACTTACAGGGAGAATTAGATTGTTTTGACTTTCGGCGTAACTTTCTTATGTGTGCTATGCCAGATTCCTCGATATTTTTCGAGTCTTGGTGTATGCTTACGAATTTCTGACAGTCTTCTGCTATTTGTTGGAGAGTAAAGTTTGGCTCGTTTTCCAATTTGTTCAGAACTCTACGGCTAATTTCAGCGTCTTTAGATGAAACGAGTCCCTGAACAAATATCAAGCACTTTAAATTATTCAAACTCAATTCTGTTGAGTAGAACCAATATTGACAATTTCCATGTAGTTCTTTTGGGGTTCTCAAGGGTCCTTAAGGTTCCTCATTGCCAAATTGTTGTGGCCTTGTTGGGGCCAGAAATAAAGACACAAAGAGAAGAAATGAGTTAACAAATATATTAACAGAAAAACAGTAATACAATAATATACAAACGAGCAAGAATGTTAAGTCTGACTGTCAGAGCTGACTGCTGTAAACGGCCTCTGACAAAAGCAGTACCTGCTTTTATTTGTAACTTGCCCATCCATGTATGGGTATTTTACTGTAACATATATATATATATATATATAACATCAATAATCAATATCTGCAGCCTCTGCCAACAAGAAAAGTTAGATATGATATTTCCTGATCGAGAAACACTTTTGAATCAAATGTCTGAAATTATGAACTGTTGCATCCACACAAAAAATTCCTCTTAATTTCATATGAGGCTGGATAAAAAAACATACACATTTAAATTAGCCCCCACCAATACATTTACAATACACTTTCTTTCTTTCCTCCTCCTTCTTCTTCACCACCACCACTACATCCTCCTCTTCTATTCCTATCATACCCAACATTGTGTGTTTGTTGTTTTTTTTTTAAATAATATAGCGTTCATTAATAATTTTAAAAAAAAAAAGCTTTGGGAAATCATTTGATACAAACTGCCTGACGATACTGAAAATTTGAAACAAAGGTAGGGGAATTACCTGATCTCTTAATTTTTTAATTGAAAAGATCTAAATGCTAAATTTTTATTTTTCACATGTGTAATGAGCACTTTTTAATACTACTGTTTCCTGGTCTTCTCCAACTCTAACCATTAACCTTTTTGGTATTTTATATTTATATATATATATGGTCTGAAGATCATGTTAGGTATGAGACCCTATAATGTTGAATTCTCTGTCCACACTCCTCTTATCCAAGTATGCCTGTCTGCTCAGGTGTTTGGCTAATCCCTCAGATAAATGTGAATTTCTTCAACATCCAACTTATGGTTTATATTGAACTAAACAGACCTAAGTTACAGTTACTGAAAAAAAAAAAACAAGTTTCCGAGTTTCATGATTAAAATGCTAAAGTTCTCATATGGAGGACACAATGCAGCTATCCATGTCCATAGTGAGAATCCATTAAACATGTATCAGCCACATTTTTCTCCAAGGTTCAACTACCTCCAAGGGTAGGTAATCCCTCATCTTCCCAAAGACACAAATGAAATGGTTTTGATGTAAATGAAGTAATATTTATTTTTGGTTATTTTATTTAAAAATGAAAAGACAAACAATTTTACCACTCAAAATTTTATCACAAAAATATTACTTTTGTTATATTTCTTTTTTCAGGTAAGTCAATTTTTCTCAATCCCTGACATTCAGGTAATATTTTTAATTCACTTTCTTAAATCTACATTCATATGGTCCTTTTTTTACATTCTGTCTATAAATATTATATTCATTGCTTCAGACAAATGTATGAAGTTAAGCATTATATGAAAAGTTTAACAAAAATTCTCTTTTTGTTTCTTCATTGTTTCTTTTACTTTTAGTTTCACCACTTGTAGTTATCATTTCAGTTTTTTTAGAAGCTATACAATATCATCCATAAATAACAATTTTTAATATGAAGGTGGAAAAATATTAAGAATGAATGAAAAAAGAAAAACTTATGAAATATTAAAAAAGGAAGAAAAATGATAGAAAAAAAGAAAAGGGAAAGAAAGAAAAAGAGAGAAAGATGAAAGAGACAAAATGGAGCAAGAGAGAAGAAAGAGAGTAAAGAAAGAATCAAAAAATGAGGAAATATTACCAAAGAAAGAATAGAAATAAGAGCAAGTAATATTAATAATAATAAAAATACAGAAAAAAGTATATCTTAAAACATACTGCATCACCTGTAAAAAGTACAAACCCTACTATTTTTTGAAAAAATACTTTTTTTCTGATCCAAACATAGCAGGATTTTATTATTTCTAGTTGATCATAGCTCTTATCAAATATCTGCTGCTAAATATCATTTCCAATAAGCCTAAACCTAAGTGTAATTGATTACAGTTTTCTAAAAACAAAAATTGTAATGAATTTAAGGATCTTCTAAATTTGACATTCACCCACCTCAAAAACAAAGATATAAAATTTCCCTACAAGTCTGTCTACTGAAAACAGTTACAGTCTCCATTTCTCACATAAGTACTATGCACATCAGATGAGCAAAATTTAGTTTTAATTCAGTTTTGTTATTGATGCTCAACTATTTATAAGTACACTAGAAATAATCTAATTTTTATTTTAGCATTTTTTTAAATTTTTACTAATAATTTTTTTTTTAAATTCTTAATTATTTTTTTTTTAAACTTTTTCTCATTTTTTTTATTTAGAGTAAAATTTGAAATTAATTTTGAAATAAATGAATTAACAGTACCAGGACAAATTTGATTTTGTTTTGAATGAGTTGGATTTATATAATCACATTTACTCTGCAATATTCCTATTATATTTTCTTTGCTTTTAGTTTCCTTTCATGAAAGTATGGTAAACCCAGCCTTTTTCCATTTATTTTTCTCTTAATTACTGTAAGACTTTTCATATAATCATCACTCTTGAACAAAACATATTGAGAAAAATAGGCCCCCAGATGGTCTTCAGTGATGTACATGGGCACACCATGTAATGTAATCCTGGTCTTCCTGATGCCAGTAGGATGTCTCACATGTCATTCCATCTGCAGGCCAACACTTTGGCCGCAATGTTTAAGACATTCAGGGCCTCTTCCATCATCTCCCTGTTTATGGCAATAAATTTTTGGGCTTTTACATCTGTTGTCAGCAGGGAGATGATTCTAGTGGTGGCTGCCTCCATCACTGACAGTACTGCAATTAGTTTATTTCCTATTCCCAGTATTCCTCTCTCAGGTGGCTGAAGTACTCCAGCCCTTTCTTGCACATTTCTGCAGTCCAAGCAGATGTTGATGGCATCACTGCATTGGTGGCCAATGGCTCTTTTTCCTGGGAAGCCCCCATCATAGGGGAAGGTTATTCCCCTGATATGTTTAAACAAAAAATTAATACAGAGTACAACAATGCTGACAAGCACAAAACAATATCAAACGTCCAGGGAAAAAAAAGACTTCTTAGGTGTAGTCTACATATGTAGATTTCCGCAGCAGAAAGTTACAACTAGCGTCCAGTTGCCAGACAAAAAATAAATTTGGCTGTAACTGAATACAGATCCTCCCACAAACATGTTTTATGGAGGAGAATTACACCATCATCTCTATAAAGTTCTATGTCCTTAATGTTGAAAATAAACCTTAGTTACCACAATAACAAGATTCCAACAATTTTGCATGCCTCTACAAAATCAAATACCCCATAGCAATGTTAAATTCTGTGTTATTTCTTTTAGTCCACAGATAACTATTATTGAATAATATAAGTTTTTGTGCCTGCTCTATGATTTTGATTTTGCAATCATTAATAGGACAGTAATATTGAACTAGATGAATGTACATTCTTTCTACTTTTTATATTAGTAAACCATTCTATGGCTTCTGCTGTTTTATTCCACTAGATAATTCTTGAATCATCTTGCAAAAGATGCTCTAGGAATTAACCAGTGGCATAAAACAGCAGAAGCTATATATATACTTCATTCCAAGCAAGGTGATAAAGCCACTAAGATGCAAGGTGGTGGTGGTACTGAAAATGAAGGAAACTGAGAAAATGTTAATGAGGAGAAACACACACACACACACACACACATATATATATATATATATATATGCATATTAAAAATCTCATGTAATGGTAAATAGATAAGACAATTTGGAAAATTTTTATATTAACATGTTTTGCCTATTAATCCAGTATCACCAGAAAATGAATTTTATTTTATAGGAACAAAATCAACACTTAATTCTTACTTTAAAGTGAAAGTGACATACATATATATATATATATATATATATATATAACTGAATGAGTAAATATATGTCAGTATAAAAAACTGGTGTCAACCCAAAATAAAAATACTAATTCCAACACTTGAAAATTGTTTTGGCGTGAAACTTGGGGTTGTGCAATTAATGTAAGATATAAATATGAGAGGAAAGCAAAATGATAAATAGTTAAATTGATAGACATATGAAATTGTGGCTTGTCACAGCTTCTATTTCTTTAATATCTAAATTGACATGTCTTCCACATTGTCTTCTCCATGATTTTCAATTGTCCTAGACTGGCTATCAACAAATGCAGGTTAGAGAACTGTTGTGGAGTAAAGAGTACACTCCCCAGTGACTCTATGAACTTATCCAGTACTATAAAGAGTTCCACGTTATCAAGTTAGTAGTAGTCATATTGGAGTCAGTTTTTATACTAGCTATACAGGCATCATGGCAATAGCCTAAGTATTACGTAGAGATAATATTTTAACAAATTACATTATACCAAGTATGAGTGTGTGTTATGACAATAATCTTACAATAGGAAGTTATAATAGTTGGTGATGAGGATACTTAAACACAAATGCGGAATAAAAATCACAATGTTATAACTGAAGTTATAAAAATTTGGTGATGAGGATACTTGAACTCAAGTGCAGAAAAAAATTGAAGCATTATAACTGAAGCTATAATAGGTGGCAAGAAACAAATTCAAGTGTGGTATAGCAAGCACCACATTATAACTGGAGTTATAATAGTGGGCAACCAGATTTTTAAAACTCATATGTGTGCAACAGGAGTTACAAGAATTTTGACCACATTGAGAAAAAAAACATTTTCTTGCAGATATGGAGAAAATTTTGGTTTTAATAGTTGAAATTCAACAACAATGGCAGAAGCAACAACAACAAAATACCCAACAGCTGTTACAGTTGCAAAAACAAGAGTTCTTGGAAATGGTTTTGAAGGAAAATGCTTCAGTGTCTCTTATGCCAAATGTGATGAAAAAACACCATTTCAGAATTCATATACAGTCCTGATGATGGACGGACTTTTGCTATGCATTTTTGCAGACATGAAGAAATATTTAGTCTGGAATGCAGTAGAAGATAAAAAAACAGGTTGTTGTTAAAAGTAATGCCAATAAAGTATGAAAAGTACTGCAATTATATTTTACAAGAAAACCAGGTGAAATAGGGTTTGAAGACAGTACACATTCTGATGATAATTTTTAGTGACAAATGCTCCCTTTTCCATGGAGGTGTATGAATTTAACCAAAAAAGAGAATAAAGATTTTGTCACATATGCAGGTAACATCAATAGAGAATGTGAACAACAGAAAATGATGCTAAAGTACAAACAAAAATTTTAACAAACATTGAAAATAATAATGTAACACTACAGGGAATAGTGGACAATTGTCAAACAATTCTAAGTCAGAAGCATGATAACGAAAAACTTCAGAATAAAGATTGAGCATTGGTAAAAGCTAAGGAAAAATGCACAAAAAAGGAATATAAAACCTTGTTTCAGATGTGGAAAATTACATATTAGGAAAGACTGTCCATGGAAAAATGCAGAATGCTATAACTGGTGAAAAAGGACATATTAAATCACACTGCAGAACTAAACCAAGAAAAGATTTTTGCAGGAAGAAATTAATACACAATATTGTGACAGTAAAAATAGTCACATGAAACAAAAGAAAATTTGTTTATGTGCAAATCAATAATGTGGGAATAAAAATGTTACTAGCAGTGACATTTCAATAGTAAATGAAACCACATGGAAAGAAATTGGAAAACCTTTATTAAAAAGCACTTACAAAGTTGCAACTTCCGTTTTTGGCAAGAAATTATTTTTTTAAATTAATATGTGATGTTTATTTTTTAAATATGCAGGTAAAATCAAAAACTTATGTTCTAAGAAATGCAATGAATCTATTTGGTATGGATTGGATGGAACTATTCAAACTGCTGGATTTGCCAATAAATGCTTATTGTAAAAATGTAAGTGGACAAGCGACAAATTTAAAAAGTCAGTATGAAAAACTGAAGGGAGAATTAAAAAAATGTTTCCCTGATGTTTTGTCTAATGAACTAGGTTGGTGTTCAAAATTCAAGGCAAATTTTCAAGTAAAAAAGGTTTGACACCAGTATTTAAATCAAAATGGAACATACCATTTGCAGCATTAGAACAAATAAATGAAGAGTTGGATAGATTAGAAAGAATTGGCATATTGCAGAAAGTAAACCATTTCAAAATGGGCTGCACTAACTGTATGTAAAGAAAAAAAATGACAAGATTTGTGTTTGTGTGGATTTCTTAAATAGCTGTCTTGAAACACAATTACCCATTACCAAGTTCAAAAGAAATTTTTTTGAAGTTGAACAGCAGAAAAAAGTTCAACATAAAAGACACTGAAATCAGCTGAAGAAAAAATTCACTGCTGGATGACCTGAAGAATTGGTTAAAATGCAGTACAACCTTTTTGATGTGTCAGCACAAAAACAAATTGGGAAATTTATAAGGACAAGTTCAAAGAAAAGAAAGCGCTACAAAATTATGTTGGCAAAGAGAAGGGGGAGATACTTATACTAAATAAAAAATATTATTTAATAAAGTAGTAATCTCAAAAGTGGGGATGTTGTGGAGTAAACAGTACACTCCTCGATGACTCTATAAACTTATCCAGTACTATAAAGAGTTCCACGGTATCAGGTTAGTAGTAGTCATATTGGAGTCAGTGTTCATACTAACTATACAGGCTTTACGGCAATAGCCTAAGCATTATGTAGAGAGAATACTTTAATGAATACCAAGTATAAAAATAACCTTACACTAGAAAGTTATAATAAGAACCTAATCCAAACTGCTATTTAACCCATAGCTGAGGATAGACACAATATATTTGTGCCTCTCTCCATTACATTAGTGGGAAATGAACATTAAAGACTTATTTAGAATTTAAACTTGGCTTACTGATTACACTTTCTTTGTCAATAACTGCCAGGCGACCTACACATACTCTTTAATAAGAAGCTTTTCTAAAATTTAGAATATAACATTCAGATGAGGAGAAATTATGTTCTTTGGCAACCACAACATTTTTCCTTTCATCATCATCCTTGTAATAATGCTTTTAAAGTACTAAAGTTTTGATCATCAGCTGTCTCCCCAGGATGCTTTCTGTCTACCCAGATCACCTGATTATTCAGTATATTTCACTAACTTAGTGGTTTCTTCTCTCTTAAATGCATATTTATTCACTGTTACTCACGGCAATGGTCTTTTAACTTTTATTTTTTAAACTCTTAGTAGAAAAATGTTCTTTCATACTTACAAAGAGAGTAAAACAGAAAGAGAGAGAGAGACTTAGAAAGACAAAAAAGAGAGTGTAATATATTATATATATTATATATGCTACTCTATATAAAAAGAGAGTGTAATATATTATATATATTATATATGCTACTCTATATAAAAAGAGAGTGTAATATATTATATATATTATATATGCTACTCTATATAATTCAAACCTTGCTCTGTCAGACTGATCTCTTTGGCCATACTGGTAGTGGCATGCTTTGACTAAAAAAATAGTTTTCCTAATGAAAAAAGGGGATGATGCATGTTCTGTTCCTGTCAGAGGCACACTTTTTCTTTAGTAGGACTTCTCAATTTAGACTGGTTGTTATTAATTTCACTGCTTAAGAAAATCAAATAAAAAAGAAGGTGTAGTAAGTCAAATACATGTACCCACTAAAAATAACATTTATAGTAATAAGAAATAATGTTGAATAAAAAAAATCCATTAAAAATTTACTGTCATTTATATTTTGGGTACAAAATTGAAAGTAGCAGATTCATAGAAGTCCCAACAAAAAATATGCTTTCCTTAAATAGATAATTTAAATCTTGTTCTGTTAGTTTGGTCTCCAGGTTGTCAGAGCCACAATTTTTCTTTAGTAGGACTTCTCAATCTGAACTTGTTATTAATTTCATTGTTTAAGAAGATAAAAAAAGAACAGTGGAAGCTTTCAACATACATTTTGCTGCAAAATCTTTCAAGTAATCATCCTTATTGAATCAAAATATAGATCAAAACAGAGGAACAGAGGTAGCACAATAAACTTAATATTTCCTCCAGTCACCAATTCTTCTGCACCCACAGCTGTAAAACCTGCCCATTTTGTAAAAGTCTCATTAAACACAGGCAATCCCAAATTAGACATGGAGTCTAATGACAAAGTTACAATATATAATTAATTATTCATGCTTACATAGTCTCCAGTCTCTTCTTGTTATATAAGCAAAACTCATAAATAAATGAGACAGAAGTTAATGAAGATAACAGAAAACATTTATAAAATTTAACATAGTGAGTATAAGGTTGAAAATAATATTAAAAAAATAAAAACAATGATATTTTTACTGATATTTTCATTCCAAGAATTGTTCAAATTATTGAACTCATCTTTTTTGTTACTTTTATTATTACCATAGTGTTTCATCTAATATATTCTGCAGATATATTCAAGAAAAGAGTGAGTAACTGAGAAAATAAATTTTGACTAATATGGTTCAATTTAACTAAACTGATTCAATTTAGTTTTTTTCTTTAAAAAAGAATTTCTCTTCCCTCTTGAATATGTTGGCCAAAATATTGAGGTAACAACAAAAGTGACACAAAATTCAATACTTCAAGCAACTATTAGAGTGATTATTACTCTTCTGACGTAAGTTTTTTTTTTTATAAGATGGAGTTGCTAGCTCCATGCCCAATCAGTTTTAAATTCAGAGTTGTCCTTATACTGGACCTGTTGCCAACCAAGGCTGAAGCGATCAATCTGTTTTACTATTTAACCTGTAACTTGTGGAAGAAGGGATGGATTCATAACTTTACAAAAGGTATTTGTGTGAAAATGAATGTAACACACCTGATTGGAATTCAAACACAATTTTCTGATTTTTTGTTCTGTGCTGTTAATCACTACACCACTGTATAGGAATAGGTCACACTATATGATATTATAAAAAAGTTACTTTTCATCACATTCTCATTCCAGACAGCAGAATCAGTAAGTCTAATAAAAACATCTTCACAAAATAAATGAAATTTGAGAGAGCATATCTTTCATTATGCAAATGTATATTATTTAACAAACATGGAGACAGTACTAACTTTTGATGTTGTTTAATGAATGTTCTTGTTGAGTTTCTGCTGTGAAAGTAAATACAAATTGAAGCAAGATAATCCCTAGAATCCAACACAGACACCTGCATACAATTAATTATTTATAAAGGCCATGGATGTAGTTCCTAGCAACCAATGAATTCCCTCCTCTGATAACTGCATTTCATTTTTCTGATTTGACTGACTTGATTTATAGTACCTCAAAAGAAAAAAGAAAAAAAAAGAAAAGATTCTGAAATTGTAAATTCTAAACAACAATATTTATCATTTGTGGTGTAACTTGGTGATCAAGACATCTTTATACTGAACAATTCACAGGTGTGTTCTTAAAGGTAGACTTCTTCTATTTGCCATATCTTTTTAGGATGTAGGCAACCATGCCTCACCACAAGTTCATGTTCTTTGTAGCTCTTAATAAGTACATTATGCATTTTTTCCTCTGTTCCTCTTGCCTTCAATATGTCCTGTGAATATCAAATTTTCTAAGCCCTCTTTCCTCATTATGTGTCTTAGAAATTTCAACTCTCTTTTCCTGATGATAATGAAAGATATGCTCTCTCAAATTTCATTTATTTTGTGAATATGTTCTTATTAGACTTACTGACTCTTCTGTCTGGAATGAGAATGTGATGAAAATTAACTTTTTTATAATATCATATAGTGTGACCTATTCCTATACAGATATGCATGTGGTGTAGTGATTAACAGCACAGAACATCAAATCAGAAAATTGTGTTTGAATTCCAATCAGGTGTGTTACATTCATTTTTCAAGTATCCCTTGTTTCCATTTTCTCTAAAACTTTATTGTTGCTCACATGTTCAATCCATAGTATTCTCAGCATCTTTCTGTAGGATCATATTTTTGTTGCTTTGTCTCTTCTTCATCTGTGAGGAGATTATTCAGTATTCACTGTTATACAGGCGGATTGATATTACATAAAAGTTCAGTAGTTTTTTCTTTATTTCTAATGAATATCTGGAAAGTGTTTTAACAGAAGACAGAAAGTGTGATACTGAATTCCAAAGGTGCATTGGGATAGCAAAAGATACCTTTCAAAAGCTAAGCAAAGTATTAAGAAACAAAAATTTCATTAGAAATAAAGGCTGACTAGTCATTAAAATTAGTTCAAAGACGTTTTTTATAATGGGGGTTTATCGGAAAGTAGTCTTTTTTCCAGTACAAAATCAGGATCCCTGTTACCATCAGTTTTATTAATAAATATATAGGCATTAGTATTTTTAAAGTATCAGAACTTGAATAGATTGACTACTGTCAGCCCAAAGTAGTAAATTTTTATCTCATTATCACTAATGCATGCAATTACCACTTTTGTAATTTAATGCAATTCACTGCTTATACAAAGGGTTATAACTGGAGCTATAATATTTACTAAAAATTGATTTAAATATGTAAATAGGTGTATATGTTTATATATTATCCCATCTCTATATTTAACCACATTAATATTTTAAAAGACATATAGTATTCATATGGAACATCTGGATTATTATACAACCTCTAGCAAAAATTATGTAATCAATACAGTTAGATGATTATCTATTTTACTTAAATGTAACTATTTTAACTAATGGGATATTTTTTCCAGATCAAACAGAGGAAAAAATTATGGCATCACAATCAGTACATTATTGCTCTTCTTCAGGATTTTATCACAGCCTGAATTCTTTTTCAGGCATTGACTTCACTAATGAAAAATAATATTCTCCATCCAGCTGGTTCTAACATTCTTGAATACTAATTAACAAATCAGTTTTGCATAATTGAGCCTTGTGATGAAATATTTAAGAGTTGCAAAGTAACAGTGATTTAGTTTTACCAATAAATGCTGAGAATAACAAACAGAAAATTTAAGCAAATTAGGTATTTAAGCTTTTATGGAAAACCAGGTTCAAAATATTGAAAAAAAAATAAAGAAAGAAAATCCTTAACAAAGAAATTTTATTGGTCTTTAACCAAACACTTTGTAATTGAAAACAGTATAATAAAAGGACAAGGTTGGATTAACTGTGTTTTGTTTGATTTCACATCTTTTGGTGTAGTGGTTGGTAGTTAATTTTAGTCAAAATTTTACTGCAAGTTTTTGCTTCTCCATCCTGCACACACACACAACATGCACATGCACGCACACACACACACGCACGCACACACACACACACACACGTCAGTTGCTGGTGCCACAAAACTTAGCGGAAAACAAAAAGAGTTTTCAACTTTACAGAAACTTCTTTTCAAAATAACCCCACAGGTATTTCCTAAAGAGCTTTCCAGCTGTAGACTCTTTGTTGTTATCTTGTAGACATTCTGAAACCAGAAAATCATTATGATATTGAGTAACTATTCTATAAAAATGGTCAGGCATCTGCAAATGTAGTCATGCTTGAAATAACTTCAACAAAACACAGTTGAGCCAACCTTGTTCTTTTATTATAGTGTTTTCAATTACAAATTTACTTTTTATATTTGTATTCATATACACAGGGACATCAATAAATCTCTAGTATAATGATAAAGAAAAGCTTTTATTTTACACAACAAATATTAATTTTTCAACATAATCTTTTTTTTTCAATGTGCTTAATTTAGTGATAATTATTAATTACTGAGAACATTATATATCAAAATTCAACTAATAACTATGTGTCAGGCTGCAGGATTATTAATATAAAAAGTAAATTTATCAAATGGAAAAAGGAAGGACAATTTTTATATTCTGTTAACTATATGAAACTATATATATATATATATATATATATATATATATGTAGGTAGGTAGGTAGCAGAAAAATCCATTTAAACAAGTTTTATTAGATTCAATCAACAAAGTTTATCTATTTAATATTTTTATTGTATTTTTCAAATAATTTATAATCCAGAGTAAGGTGTGATGTCATTTTGGAGTTCTAGGATTTTTATATCAAATTTCAATTCTTGCTTTTAATTATGTTGCTGCCAAAAATGGAGTAATGGTGGAAGTTCAGTTTATACCTGAATCTATAGCTAAACATTAGTCTGGTTTATACTGGTCTATAGCTAAACATTGATTGGAGTTATACTGAAGTTTATAATACGATATGGTAATCCATATGGAATTTCTAGTCAGATATAGATCCAGGGCGAGCTCTATGTTAAGAGACAGACCAAAATTGCTATTAATTAAAGAATATCAAACACTTAAAATCCCATAGGTGATAATTTTTATTTCATGAGAGCTTTAAAAAACAGCTCTCAATCTTCAAGACCTACAAACAAATAGAATGGAAAAAGTTATATATATATGTGTGATGTGCGTATTTTGGCACTATGTTTTCATTCAGACAGGTTTTGTTAAATAATTTAGACATGTTCTGTCTTATTTTTGATAAAATCCTTTCATATTAGCAAATAAGCTTTTTTGTGAGAGGAAAACACTGTTTTGGCTCATATTGTAATTTAATCTGAGTACTTTATACATAGCATAATGTCATCATCAGGGTATTAAATATAGAGTAAGTATTTAGTGTTCATGGTTATGAAGGACAAAAAATTTTATGGTCATTTGAAGATTACCATTTTATATATGGAGTCATGAATGCTGTGTCATTTAAATTTGAATCATGATTGAATGATTTTTGTAGCATTGGAAAAAGTTTAAATCATCAATTGATGCTATCCACTGATCTCTAATGAAACATAAGTTGGTGATACCTGTTGTTTAAGGTTAAAGATGAAACTGACATTATTATTAGTCATAAAAATTTGAAAAATTAGTCAAAAGTGATTTCATTTGAAAGAGTTTAAAAAATCAAATTATTACAACATGGGATATGTTAGTCAGTGTTTTAATGTCAAAAACCTGATCAGTCTATATGCATGCATATATAATATCTGTAAATAATTACAATACCTCATCTTGGAAATATTTCCAAGATGAGGTATTGTAATTATTTACATTACATTGTTCAGACTATTGTCTGGCCAAGTATAGAAATGAATACAATATGGGAACCAATAATATGGAGTTCTACAGAAAAGCAATAATAACAACCAAAATTGCAATATGAGCTCTGGTAAAAATAGTTTCTGTGACAGGTTTATAAGTCAAAAAATTCATACATATACATGGCCCTGTGGATAAAAGTGTTGGCTGGATCTAATGACTTGACCCAAAGAGTTGTGAGTTCAATGACTGGCTTGGAGAGTTGAGTTAAAGGGAGATAAATGAGACATCCAAAAGAGGCTTGGCATATAGAACTAAAAAAATCTACCCCAGTGGACAAAATAAAGGGTTCAGTTCAAAATTCCAATCACTTGAGGAAGCTGGAGTGTACAATGCCTGAAATGTCATGAACATGACAATAAAGATGAGGACAACAGTTTAAATAATGTATATATAATTATCAAACAGCCACAACACAGAAAGACCAAAGTTCAAAGAGAACTAAGCAAACTTCAACAGGATATGCCCAACCAATCAGAATTGTATTCAATCCAATGATTATTCTGTTTTTGTTGGAACCAATCAAGCAAAAAGGCATTTTCCAACAGACGTGGATGTGTAAAATCTTTTTATATTTTGAAATCATACAAATAATTACATTCGATTTACAGGTCATATATTAAAAGATTGAGATTAATTTCTAAAAGTGATTTAATGATTTTCATAGGTACTCTTATGTACTAAATATAAGTGCTAGCATGATTAAATTATAGAGTGTTCAGAATGTAATTTCATTTTATCAGAAAGGATATAAAAACAAGTTAAATTTATTTAAATATTATTTATCAAAAATGTAATTAATTCATTTTCAATTACTGTAACCCAATGAGAAGATAAATTTTTTATTTCACATTTAAAGAAAGATAGGTTTTCCCCCCAGAAAAGTTTAAAAGATTGTTTTTACTTTCTTTGTTTTTGAATGTTCTGCCAATTATAAAATCTGCAGGTGCTAAATTTAGTGAGTATGGAAGATGTTGAAAACTCCCATCCTAACAATATCATTTTTTTTATTGTAATGCTAGTGATTAACAGCTTTTCTTTTTATCAAAGCAAGACATGTTTCATTCAGTCAATCAAGTTGCTGGAAATAAGCATCTGCAATGATGATCCTTCCATGTTCTATCTGCTTGTAATAGACAAATCCTTTCATATTTCATCCAGCACAAAGCAAGGACATCAGTGAATGGAGTCTTGATTTGGGTGTTGGCACCGGTTTCTCATTTTGTGATAATCACTGTCTTTTTCATTTTCTGATGACAGGCGAAACCCTTTTTTCATCCCCTATAACAATAAGATGAAAAAATGAAAGCTTAGCATTCTTGTTCAAAAGACTGCTACAGATGGTAGTATGCTGAACCCAAATTCCCTCTTTGCAAGATTTCCTAATTAAACACAGAAATACAGTATTAAAAACACACTCCCAGATAAGAGAGATGATAAAAAATTTCTAGACAGTTTGCTACCATTCAACTTTGGTTCTGCCTTGGTTTGTTCAAAAATGATCAAAAATGCTTTTGACGTTTGTTCATCTGCCTTTTGTGTAGGTTTTAAGTATGAATGATCACACATTTCAGTTTGTTGTAAGAATTGTTTATCAACATAAACTGGTTTATTGATAGCAGTATCTTTTTTTTCCATTTTTTTCTGGTGATGAGGTACTTGTCCATTTTGCTGATGACTTTATATGGGCCTAGGTAGTTTGGAAAGTTTTTTTACATCGTCATTTCTTATAAATATATATTTGCAGATGTAAAGATCACTTTGTAGCTATATTTTTTGTTGGTTTTCCATGTAGGTGTAAAGGTTAATGCTGACATTTTGTTTTTTTAAGTCTTATACATATGTTGTGGGTAAAATCGCTGACTTTTCTTCACAATATTGACCAAGTAAGGTTAATGATATGCAAAAAACTATATTATCTGCTGTACAGTCCAAATCATTATTTATTGTGCTCCTGATGGATAAGAGTACCAATGGTAAATTTCCTACCCAATCTGTTTGTTTGGTATTATGGCCAGTGCTGCTTTTAGCTATCTGTGGAAATGTTCCACCATCTTATTTGCACAAGGGTGATAGGCTGTAGTTTTTATGTGCTTAGTTCCAAGTAGGTAATTGAACTCTTCAGGGTAGATTGAATTCTTCTGTCTGTTGTGAGCATTCAAGGTACTCCAAAAACAGATATCCAATCAGTAAAGATAGTTCTGACAATTGTTGCAGCTGAAATATCTTTGATGGCTATTGTTGCAGGCCTGCAGGTAAATTTATCTATGATAGTCAGGATATATGTGTATCCCTGAAAACAAGATATAGGTCTGACAATGATGACATGAATATTACTGAATCTGGTATCAGGTGTGCTGAATATGCCTGCAAGTATTTTTTTGTCATGCTAAACAAGTTTATGCTCAATTTCTTATTTGGCCAGATGAAATATTCAGTAATCAGCTTCACAGTTGGACATTTGTTTAGATGAGACAATTCGTAGAAGTATTGAAATATTTGTTGTTTCAACTTTGGTGGTATGTAGGAGTGTGTTTGTGTTTGTGAAATGTCAATAAACTTCGCTGAATGAGACTGCTAACTAAGCTAACTTTTGTGATGTGCTTAGTTTGACTTCTGGTTAGTCATGCATAGTTTGCTTTTTTGCAATTAATTTGTAGTTTAAAGAACTAGAATTTAAAGATGTAATTGTGGTGTGTGACAGTGTCTGCCACTATGTTTTCTTGACCTGACACATGTCTGATGTCTGGAGAAAATTGGGAAATATAATCCAAGTGTCTAATTTCTCATGGACTATATTTATCAGTTTGTGTATGCAATACATAAATCAATGATTTGTGGTCTTTGTATATAATGAAATCTCTGTCTTCAAGGAGGTGCTGAAAATGCTTAATTGAAAAGTACATTGCTAACAATTCCCTTGAAATGATGCTGTACTTTGTGCCTTGCTTAGTTTAGCTGAAAATAAAGGTATGCATGTGATTTGCTCTTCTGATACTTGGTGTATAACTGCACCTACTGCAGTTGATGAAGCATCCATTGTTTAATTTTATCATCAGTCCTGATGTAATTAAGCTTAGTGAAGTTGGCTTCATTTTTTAGCTTTGTTGAATGCTTCCAGTATGTTGCCTTGCAATGTAATATTTTTGTTCTTGCTCACAAGTAAATTTCTCAAGGGTGATATAATTTATAAGACCTATAAATCTTCTCAACTGTCATAGTGAAAATGATTGCAGGAAATTTTGGATTGCCTCTACCTTATCTGTTTGAGTTTTCCAAAAATACATTTGTGTGCATTAATTTTTAGTCCAAAGTGTGAAAATCTTTGGAAGGTTTGTTCTAAATATATTTTGTGATCTTCTATATCTCTGCTGGTGATTAAAACGTCATCAATGTAGGTGTAAACAAAAGGTAAACCTTTGAATTCTTCATCTATCAGACATTGAAATGTTTTAGCTACAATTCACAAGGCATCTGTACAAAAGCATATAACACAAATGGTCTGCTATTTACATTATTCGGACTATTCTCCTCATCTTTGTCGCCATGTTTATCACAACGTTTCAGCCGTTGTCTGCTCCAGCCTTCTTTTTGATCGTTGAAATGTTGGAATGTTGAAATGTTTATTTCACTCACTGGGGTAGACTGTTCTAGTTCCACATGCCATATCTAATGGATGTCAGTTAATTCCCCTCTCAAAGTTCTTCACCGCCTTAACCAGGTATTGAACTCACACTCTTTGGGTTCTGTCACTAGATCTAACTAACGTCTTTATCCACTGTGCAATGTGGATGTGTTAAAATTTGTTTTTTGTATTTAAATTCTTTTATTCAGTTTTGTACGTATAAGAATACATTATGCTTTTCACAAGCAATTTTTTTATGTAAGATTGATACAAATTTTTCCATCACGTTTTTAATTAAATCTTTTAAGCAAAGAATTTCATAACATTATCGTCTGTCATATTTCTTCTGACTTACTTTGACCTAGATTAGTTTTCAAGTAAATTGTGTATTCTATCATAAAAAAAAAAATTCGGTCTTGATTCCATTTATTTTTTCAAAGAATTTTTTAAATATTTTCATCTTGTTGAAACAACTGACCAGAAAAGAAGTACTGCTTATTGTGAAACAAATGATAATCTGAAGATGACAGATTTGGAGAGTCTGCCACATTCACTCTATGATCATTGTTGCAACATGAGTATGGGTATTTTCATGTAGCAAAATCAATTCTTGCTTAAAAAATAATCTTTTAATAATCTTTTCTCTTTCAATGTGCACTTTAAACAAGTCAACTGTTCACTCTCACATTGTATATTAACACTTAATCCAGGTTCTATTATTTCATAATTAACAGTTCTCTTTGGATCCCTCCAATCATAGAACTATTTCCAAGTAGATTCCATTTAGAATGAGATGTTGAAGACATTTCTTTCATTTTAAATGTTTGTAATAAACCCATTTTTCATTAACAGTGACTACTCTCTCAAAACATTTCTTTTTTCTTTGTTGAGAATGAAAAGAAAAAAATAATTCAGTCTTGTGATCCTTTAGGTGGAATGTGAAAACCATTTTTCCAGTTTTCAATTTTCTTAGGCAAGTTAATTACAGACTATAGAGGTTGGAGGGAGGGAAACCTCATGGATGATCATACATGAATACTGTAACTGCATGTATTCATACATGTTAGTATTATACAAAACATCCAAATTTTCAAGTATGAGGTTCTCCAAAATAGATGTTATTCGAGAATTTTGAAACATTTTCTATGTCTACACTTGAAGACAAGCTCATTGCATTGGTTCAGTAATTCATCAGCGTTCTCATATTTAATTATTATAATCTTTTCTTGATGCAAAGATTGCATCTGTCCCTGAAGTTGTTAGGAATTTGAACTTTACAGATGATTTTCCATTTTATTTGCGGGATGAAGCCTCCATCAATGAGATTCCAGTAATATTTTGATAGAGCTGTTTAGTACCTCAAAGATTTGTTGTTGAAGGAATGCCAGTGATTGTAAAAATGTTGTTTCCAACATCCAGCCATAATTCCTATATAAACCTTTTTCCAGTTGGTACTTTCCTTCAGAAAAATAGCAGCTTCATAAACTATATCATCCAAAGTGCAAATACCTCTAAATGGACAGACAGCTTTGGCCCTACAATTACAAGGAGGTTTATTTCCCTGGGATTCACTGTTATGAAAATTTTTAAGAGGAAGTTATTGTGGGAACTAATTATACTTTCTACATTACTAACATATGAGTAAGTAATTTTTAAAGTTTTTCTATTGAAAATTTTCTTCAAACGATTGCTATTATTAAAATGCTTGTCTATTACATTCAAGAAATATCTGCCAAAATTAATGCTGTATAACTTATAGAAAGGTGGATTAAACTCTATTATCTTCCTTTTTCTGTTTTTAGATTTATTAGTTGTATTATTTTCCAAATTTTCTTGATAATTTAATTCTTGTTTAAAATTACTTTTTTTTGAGGGCTTATTTATAAGTGAATTTATTTTCATTAAAGATTTTGCTGCTTGATGATAATCTGTTGATCCAAGTATTAACCATGTTAGGAATTTGGTTTATTATTGACTTAGGGTGATTAGAGTAGATGTTGATATAAATGGGGGTTTGATTTTCTTTATGAAAAGGTTTGAATGTATTGTTAAAATATTGAAGGTAACATCTAGGAAGTGTTGGAAGATATTTCAATCTTAAATCCCAGAAATTGGAAACCTTTTATGACCTCATTTTGTATTTAGGATGATAGAGGACTATTACTATTAGGAATAACAATAAGTCCATCATCTCTGTAAAGAACTACCTGGTTGGGGTAAATAATCCTAGTCAAGGTCTCTAATATATATATACCTACTAAGTCAGTATCAGTTTTGTGAAATATAATATTACCATGGGTTTCTATAGTCTCTGCTTTCATAATTATATATAAATATATGTATACATATATATATGTGTGTGTGTGTGTGTGTGTATATTTTGGTGTTCTGGCTAAGACAGTATTCTACATCTGACAGAAAGGCCCATGATCAGGAGGTTTTGTGGAGCATCGAATCACATCTTAATTGCTACTGTTACCAGGTTCACTCTGATACGGGGTGGTAGCACCTGTTAGGGCCCAGGTATGGGTAAATAGTTACCCCCTCCCCTAAACTGGAATCAGGTGGGACATGAAGCTGGGAAATAGAAATGCTCAGGCTGGTATTTGAGGGCACATTTAAACCACTGGGAGAGATGTCCTCCTTAGCCTTTGTCAAGGCAGACATCTAGGAAAAGGAAAACTCTGAGATAATATCTGTGGCTTTTGATACTATCCAATGATGTTAACTTGCTCTTCTTTTTGGTAAATATCATCTTTTGCTTAGAGAGTGGGACTGGCTCTGTGCACTGCCTTTTTCCTCTATGAAGGCTTCATGCACAGGTGTTGCTTAATATCTGGAGATCTTTTCTGCACTTGTCATCTTAATGTAGAATTATGGCTGGCCGTAGCCTAAAAAAGCAACTTTGCATTACAATGAAGGTATTTAATACAAAGTCAAAGTCAAAAGCAATAAGGACGCTGAAAACAGATGTGAAAGGGTCTGGTCCAGCAGATGTCCCAGGGAGCAGTAACTTAGGCCTGGTCATCATCATGCTACTGTGTGCAAACCACTCGATTTGGGGCCCTGAAATGTGCATACTTTACTTGATATTGAAGCAAATGTACAGTGACCTGAGAGAAGATCTGCACTGGTTGCTAAGGAGCTCCAAAAATATGGTATGGATGTTGTGGCCCTTTAGGAAACTAGATTTCTTGGGGAGGGTCATTTCATATAGAAATCTGGTGGCTATACATTTATCTGGAGTGGAAGGAAGAAGGGAAAGAGAGAATCAGGTGTTGCTTTTGCTATTAGGACATCAGTAACTAATCAGTTGGAAGATTTTCTGACAGGTGTCAATGACAAAATGATCACTATGAGAGTTCCTTTAGTAAGGAATATATGCAAAGTTGATTGGTGTTTATGCACCAAACATGGTTTGCACAGATGAAGTAAAGAAAGCTTTTTATAATGAACTAAAGTCTCTTGTTAGGAAAGTACCTGTAGCAGACAAAATTTTCATTCTTGGAGATTTTAATACATGGGTGGGTCGCAACTGTGAGGCATGGGAAGTTCTTGGTAAACATGGGGTTGGAAAGTGCTATAGCAATGGTCTGTTGTTGTTGCAAATATGCATGGAACTGGACCTGTTCATTGATAGCGCAATGTTTCAACAAAAGAACAAATATAAGACAATATGGATGTATCCTGGATTAAAACAGTGGCACATGATTGACTATGTTCTTGTGAGGTGCTGTGATGTACAGGATGTATGTATTGTGTGCGTGATGCATGGGGCTGAATGTTGAACTGACCATCATCTGGTAAGAGCAAGAGTTAAGTGTGCTGTCCATAAAAAGGAAAAGTGAGGAGGGGTATCACTTCCAAAGAGGCTGAATGTTAGCTGTCTGCAAGTTTCTGAGGTTAGACAGAATCTAGTCAATAAGATGGATGCTTTAGTAAGTGAAAATAACTGGACTTCTTTCAACGTGGCAGTGTATGAGGCACGTGCTGATGTTGTTGGATTTACTGATAAGAAGCGTCAGGATGGGTTTGATTAGAATGATAAGCACTTAGAAAAACTCTTGGAAGAGAAAAATGAACTTCACTCTGGATTACTTGATAGTGATTTACCTGGTGATCAGAAGAGGGAAATTGAGGCCAAGTTAAAGACAATAAAAGCTGATATACAGCGAAATCTGCACACGATGAAGGACAAATGGTGGAGTGACAAAGCTGATAAAGTACAGCTTGTATTGGATGTGAAGGATGGTAAGGCCATGTACAATCTACTTTGGGAAGTTTATAGGCCTCCTACTTCACCTGTTGCTCCCCTAAGGACTAAGGATGGCAAAAACTTTGAGATCCCAATGATATTTTGTTGAGATGGCGTGAACATTTTGACAAGCTTCTCAATAGGCACTCAGAGGTTGACAAAGAGTTTATCAGATCTGTAGCTGAAAAGCCTGTTAAAGAATTTCTTGTGGAGCCTCCAACATTTGAGGAGGTTGAAAGTGCTGTCAGAAAGCTTAATAGTGAAAAGTCACCTGGAATGGATGGCCTGCATGCCAAGATTTTTAAGCACAGAGAAGGTCTTTTGCATTGGCTTCATTTGTTGTTGCTAGATGCCTGGAGTAATAACAGTGTTCCGGATGACTGAAAATATGCTGTCATGGTTGTTTTATACAAAGGAAAGTGGGACAGGGATGACTGTGGAAATTATTGTGGCATATCACTGTTGTCTATTGTCAGCAAGGTTCTTTGTCAAGTTCAGCTGGATCACTTGTTGTACCTCATTGCTAATGAAGCTCTTCCAGAGTCAGTCAGACTTTAGCGCTGGATGTGACACTGTAGATATGATATTCACAGACAACTGCAAGAAAAGTATATCGAACAGAATATGGATCTCTACCAGGTATTTGTTGACTTCACAAAGGCATTTGACACTGTAAACAGAAAGGCTTTGTGGAATATTTTAGGGAAGCTAGGATGTCCCGAAAAGTTTGACATCATCAGAATCTTTAAGTATGACTGAGCCATCTTGAGACTTAAGAGCTGCAAATGTGATGATGTTGATCCAAACGCTTGTTTGATGAGCTGATACAGTCTTTGAGTCTTTACTTTGAGGCTGCCTGCTTTCTGTTAGACAAGTCTAGCCACCACTGGTTTTTCATTCTGCGGGGATTATGCTGCAGTAATAACTTAGCATCTTTAAATGACTGGATTAACACTGCTTGGTTTTTCATATATACCCAGGTACTTTTGATGTACTTGGTTCCTGACTTCCAGAAGGTTTCTAATTTCAGGATCATTTTCATCAAACCAATGCTGATGTTTACACTTAACATAATCAAGAACCTTAGTACTCACTTGATAGACACTGGTATATATGAGAAAGGATAAAGGAAAAGCCAGTTGCAGATGTACATTGAAAATGATAAAGATACATGGAGATTTAGCTTCAAATTTAAATTTAAAAAATTTTAATGTTCAGTGCATCTAGATGCACCTAGGTGATCTCATTCAGCTTCTCTGTTGCTAATGTTTTTTTTATATTTATTGCTTCTATGTGCTGTTGGTGATCATGGCTCTTCATAATTTCCTGTCTTTTGTAGCTCTTAGTTAAATTTGTCTTTTTGTTATCTATCCTAATTTTGCCAATAATTTACACAAGCTTGTTAGGAATGTTATGCATTACATTCTTCTATCCCCTTTTCCTTCAATATGTCTTGAAGTGACAAATTTTCTAAGCCCTCCTTCTTCCTCATTACATATCCTAGAAATTTCTGCTCTCTCTTTCTGATGCTATGTATAAGTGTCCTTTTTGTTCCCATTTTCTCTTAAACTCTGTTGTTGATTAAATGTTCATTACATGGTATTCTCAGCATCCTTTTGTAGAACCTAGTTAGAATCTATTGCCTCAAGACTCTTCTTCATTTGTGAGGAGATTATCCAGCCTTCACTGATATTACATAACAGTTCAGTAATCTTTTCTTTGTTCCTAATGAAATCTTTCTGTAAATACTTTGCTTAGCTTTTGGAAGGCAACTATCCCAATACACCTTTGGATTTTGGTGTCACATTTTCCATCTTCTGTTAAAACACTTTCTAGATATTTAAATTTTTGTACTTGCTTGATTTCCAATTTGTAATTCACATTTTGGGTTGTTTCTTTTGCTAACATCATGCATTTTGTTTTCTTACAATTGATGTTATGTCCTTTCTTCTTGCTTTCTTTTACTGCTTTCTGTTGGAGTTTCTGTAGTTCCCCTTCTGCATCTGCTATAAACACTGTCATCTGCAAACCTAATGTTATTAAGATTGTGGCTGCCAATAATGAATCTTGGTAGGACTTCTAATTCTCTCAGGATTGCTTCACTGTAAAGGTTGAATAAGTTTGGTAGGAAGACACATCTTTATCTTACACTCCTTTCTATTTTTGTATATTTACTGAATTCATTTTCATTCTGCATGTAGGTGATTTCCTCCCAGTATAAGTAATATTCTAATATCCTTATCCAATAAATCAAGCTTACCAAGTAGTTCCAACAGTTTTTGTGATATATTTTATCGAATGCTTTTGCATAATCTATAAAACATAAGTGTACATCCATTTGCATTTGTATTATGCTTTCTGTTGGAGTTTCTGTAGTTCCCCTTCTGCATCTGCTATCAACACTGTCATCTGAAAACTTAATGTTATTAAGATTGTGGCTGCCAATAATGAATCGTCTGAGCATAAATATTGCATTCCATGTTGTTTTTGACAAAACTGCACTTTTTATTTCCTATTTCAAGTCTAATTCTGCTACATGTTCTATTCATCAGAATTTGGATAAGCGGTGTGTCTCAATAGGTTGATTGCTTGATAGTTTGTATAACAGTCTTTAAATATCCCACATTTTATCAATATTAGTTTTGTCAGGGAAGGAGATATGTTGTATGATACCAAACATAAATTTACCTGTAGAAAATTCTGCTAAAATCATAATTAGTTTGAAGAAACTTCTCCTAAGGACAGAACATTTTATATATGAGTTTTTCCTATTTACCAATATTTCCAATTATTTACTCTGATATATAGATTTGTATAGCATACCTTCTATGAATGTCTATGTTTATGCATATAAATGTTTATCTGTGTGGACAAATTATGATTATGCATTTAAGAATTTAATACAATATGTTAGTAACAATGATTGTTGATTTGTATCTAAATGAGTATATTCCTGAGCATGTTTATTCAAAGTAAACTTACAAAGTCCCTGTTAATGATAAAGTATTTAAGTTGTTTGTAAATCTTCAATCAAGTAAAGCCAGAAGCAGAGTAACAGTCAATCTAGACTTTTTTTTAATCTGTTCATAAGAATCCATATTTATTGAGGTGTTTTTCCCATCAATTTTTGCTTTTGATATCTTCATTATTGTCTTTACTCATATTTTTTCTTTGATTTATCTTGACTCTTCAGTATGTAAAATCATGCTGCTTTTTCTCCTCACAGCAGTGCTTAATCAATCTTTTAACTATCCTAGTAACTATTCACTTTCTATTTTATTTATTTTGTGGGCTTATCTGATTACATATGCATATGTGGTTGTTCTCATATATATATATATATATATATATATATATATATATATATATATATATATATATAAATATATTTCAAAGAACCAACAAGGTCTGTCTTTTTAATTTATTATTGTATTTTGTAAAAAAATACAATAAAAAATTAGACAGACTCTGTCACAGTTCTTTTTCATCAAACTTGTTTGGATAAATACTTGTTGCTTATATATATATATATATATATATATATATATATATATATATATAATGGCCAGTTACTCTCATTTTTGAGCACACCCATCCATCTGTTAGGGTGGCTAACCAATCCCTGTTGAAGACTCCTGCTCAAGCACATTTGTCTACTTGAGGCAGTTGAAAAAGTTTTTTCCAAAATTTTTCATAACTACCTTGTAAAATGGACCCTTTGATAATCTCAGAAAGTCAGAGCAGATTTAGGTCTAGACAGAGAACTATGGACATATTTTCAGCTCATCAACTGCAAGAGAAGTGCATTGAATATTGTATTCCCCTGTATCAATTGTTTGACTTAACAATGGCTTTTGACGCCCTTAAGAAAGATGCCCTGCGGATCCTTTTAGGTAAGTTAGGATGTTCATTAGAGTTTGTTAAGCTGTTTTGAGAACTGTAGAGCAATATGAAGGGCAGACTTAACTATAATGGTACTCTATCAAAGCCTTTTCCAAATGATAATGGTGTAAAGCAAGTTGATATACCAGCTCCTACTCTCTTTACCATCTATTTTGCTGTAACTTTAGTTGAAGCTTTTCAAAACTGTGATGTTGGTGTTTATTTTCATTTCAAAACAAATGGGAAGGTTTTTGATCTGAGACAATTCAACACTCTATCTAAGGTTTTCCAACAGGTTATTTGTGAGCTCCTGTATGCTAATGATACTGATCTTGCTGCAAACAGTGAAGATAATATACAGGTGATAATGGAACATTTCTTGAGGGCTGGTACTGATTTTGGACTAACCATAAGTCTGAAAAAGACAAAACTCATGAACATGCCTCCACCTCAGCTGCTTTACTACATAGAGCCCAATATTTTCATTAATGAATCCAGACTGGGTGACGGTTGACACTTGTATTCTTAGGCAGTGCAATCTCTAGGGATGAATTAATGCATTGAATGATCAAGTCAAGCATTCAGAAAAATTGAAAAGAGAGTATGGTCTGATCATAACATCTCCTTAAGGACAAAGATTGGCATCTATGAAACAGTTGTCCTAAACACCCTTTTATATTACTCTGAAGTGTGAACCATCTGTCAATGACACATTAATGTCTTAAAGAATTTTCACCAGCAGTGCCTGAGATGAATCTTGGACATCAATTGACAGTGTCTTTTATGTTTGGTGTACAAACCAGACACAAAAGTCCTGGACAGGTCATCTGACATATATTGAGGATGGCAGATTGCCCCAAAAGACATTTTTATGGTGAGCTGGTGGAAGGTAATCGATAACTCATAAACCCAAAAAACATTTCAAGACTAAAGACTCTTGGTGTTAATATTGAAGTCTGGGAAATTGTTGCTGGAGATAGATCTGGCTGGAGAAGATGGATATGGGAACGCTGCAAAACTTTTTAGAAGAGAATTGAGTATTCTAACAAAAACTGTGCTAGAAGGAAGGGAGAAACAGAATCTGTCCCAGAGCTATTAGAACACCAACACACTTGCGCTATTTGTAGAAAAGTCATCCATTTCAGCAGCTGTTTTAGCCAGTCATTTGACATCAGACCAGAGCAGTCAGGTGCAAACTCCTGTGAATGCAACCCTACCAGAAAGACCTGCAGATTACTTGTGTGAGTTTTGTGACAAGGTTTGTAAGTATGTTGTGCGATTCAAACATCACATAATTGTACACAAGGACAGGCAAGTTTTTAACATAGCTTAACACAGACAAGAGAAAACAAGTTTAAGAGAAGTTGCAAAAGTGAAGCTGTCATTAAGAATCAATTATAGGCCGATAGCAGAGCGTTAGCTCAGGTAAAAATGATGGAGATCATAAAATTCTGAATGAAAAACACAAAAAAAGCTACTAAGTGAAGAGATGGTGTTCTTCTGAAAAGATGTGACAACTGCGCGCACACACACACACACATACACACACACATATATATATATATATATATATATACACACAAATGTAAAAGACAAAGAGTAAAATTTCTGCATTCAAAACATTAATTTAAAACAGAGCTCAATACAAAAGTAGAGCAATAAATATTTATTTATTATGCACTGTTACATTAGAACATGTACATACCCACTACAAAACTGTACATCTTGTTTCAATGTTAAAATGTAATGTTTCTTCAGGTGGGAAAATGATGATGCTACTAAATTATTTTATTCCAAAATATAGTTAACGAAGCACATCTCCCACTTCCGTCTTTGGAAAATTTTCCATATGAAGGTAAAAAGAATTTACATATGGAGAAAGAAAAAAAGGTAGGTGATTAATGACAGTGAAAGACGGAAGAGAAAGAAAAGGAAAAAGTCCAAGAAAAGGAAATAAAGGTTGAGACAAGTATTCAACATTCTTCTATTTGTAAGAAGAAAGTTGGGGACAAAAGAGATAAGAAAATGTCTACAGTCTATATATCAATGTATTTCAGTTTAAGACAAAAAGAGGAGGAAGGTTAGATAAACAAAGAAATAACAAATTAAACCAATGGAATTCCGTTGAATCAGAGAATTCAAATTTAAATGGTAACATAGTGAGTTAGATTAATCTATGGCTAAAATTTCTAGTGTTCGGTGAAAATTATTCATGGAATGTAAAGGAGTAATACAGTATTTAATGAAACAGACTTTACAATATAAATTAGAATACTAAACCAATTTTAAAACTTTATATTGTTATATTAATTATACGTAACAAAATTAACTTTACAGTATGAATTAAAATACTACATACTTTTTAAACTTTTGTATTATTTTTTATCATAAAATGTTATTAAAGAGAAAAAATAATTCAAATAATATAACAAATAATTTTTTTAAAAAGTAGGGAGTGAAATCAAGATAGAAATAGAGGTAAATTAATATTAACCTCCAAATTACAATAAATTAAGTTGGAAATGAGAATTGATGTTATTGCCCATAGAAAGGTAAAAATGAAGAACGAGATATACAGATGAGCTTGAATCAAAAACCCAACCGATTTGGTGTCAATCAGACCTTTTAGCCTTAAGCCATCAACACTCAGCTGAGAGAACCTGCTAATTTTATCCGTGTTATTTTTACGAATGTGAACAAATGTCTAAATATTTTAAATTTCTATATTATTATATTAATTATAAGGTATTATTAAAGAGGTCAAGTAACAATGTCAAAATAAAATAATGGATAAATATTAAAAGTAACCAAAATAAAATTAAGATTATCATATATTATGGTTAACTTACAGAAGTAAGAATAAATTAGAATATATTTTAAGTTTAAAGTTAAATTTAAAGTAAAATTAAAATGAAATATATAATACAAGTACATCTAGCTTAGATTGACATTGGTCATGATGCAATATTTATAAATATAAACATAAAAAGATTTGTTCGTAGGTTAGAAATTTATTTATTATAATTTTTACATATGGACAAAAATAAATTGCTCTCTACAAAGATGCATTCTTGTTTCAATATGGCTGCATCTCAACTTGTGAAAACCAAAAATGCTTATGAACAATTCTATTTACAAGCAAGCCGCTTATTGAAAAAAAAAAGCCATAGAGAGAAAAACCTTAAGAGGAAATGTAGATGGATAATGAAAAGGGAGAAAAAAGAAAGAAAGGAAAAAGGGTAACTGAGTAAGACAATATTATTTGTTGATAGCAGTTTGGGTAGTGAAGGAATGTTGAGGCATTAATACAAGGGCTTGAAAAAGGTTAAAACAAAACAGGAGTGTATGCTACAGCTTTTGATACCCTGCAGTGGTCAGTAATCTAAGCAAAGTATGCTAAAACTCCTAAGAAAAAGGAAAGAAAGAAAAAGATGGAAATATAAAAGAGGAAAAACAATGAAGGAGAAAGGAGGAATAAGTATAGAAGAAAGGTCATAGTAGTAATGAAGACACTTTTTTTTACTGATGAAGGATTGGGGATCTTAAAACAAAACCAGACCTGAATCATGCAGATTTATGCTGAAGTTTCTGTTATTTGTTCTGGAATAAACATAATATGTAGATTAATAAATGGTCATTTAAGTGGGATTTTTTTTTGGTATGTTAAGTACATAAGTTATTAGGGGTTTTTACAATAAATTTTAGTTCAGTTTAAGATATAAGTAAAAAGACATATAAAGCATGGAATGTTAATATAAATTTTTTTAAACAAATTTTGATAAAAAACAACAATTAGATAATAAAAAAAAAATAGTGAATAATTAATAGCTCAAATAATGCTTATATAGTGTAGATATGATATATAGGATGAGAAGATGATTCCTGAGTCAATAGGCTTGGAAAAATAATGTCTCATCGAAACATAACAATTGCTAACATTTTGCAAGAAAACTAATTTTGACCTATTGCTGGCAATAGGTCAATTAATAGGTCATTAACCTGTTGATCTGATAGAGAAGCAATGTAAGTATTCTAGGTCTTGAGTTTATTCATCCAGTTAATCATAGAATGATAGTTTTTTGTTTACCACTTTAGTTTGGGAGTCACCAATTTTCTCATATTGTGAATAGAGGCACATCCCCATTCCCATTTCCATTTTCACTGTCCTCTTTATCAGTGTAGTTTAATAAATCTTTGTCAACAGCAGCAGCAGCAGAATCCTCTTCCTCCTTATCAGATCTGTCAGCACATTCTTCCATCTGCTGATTCTCTTTAATTTTTCTTATCATTGAGACAGACATGTCTTCATTTGCACACATACCAAGAAGAA
Source organism: Acanthosepion pharaonis (assembly GCA_903632075.3). Taxonomy (NCBI): domain Eukaryota; kingdom Metazoa; phylum Mollusca; class Cephalopoda; order Sepiida; family Sepiidae; genus Acanthosepion; species Acanthosepion pharaonis. The sequence continues at coordinate 242,052 of CAHIKZ030005176.1, read as the reverse complement.
GTTGATCTGTGTGGGCAAAGAGTGTATTTCTCTGGACAGTCTTCATCACTATCATCTTCTGCTTATGATTCAGGTTTTTTATATATAGCAAGGTTTGGAATATGTTCCTTGAGCCATCTGTAACATGAGAGTGCATTTTGATATAGAACCACATTGGAGCACTGAACTTTATAATTGTAATGACAATTCTTTTCAACTCATAGCTGTGTCTTGATGTTGTTACATACAACCTGAGGATTCTACACCAGAAAGTATTCTACCTTGGCATGCAGGGAAAACCTGGCTCAATAGCAGTCAAATCATCAACAACAACACCTGTAATAACCCCTTTACAAATCCTATACAGGTATTTCTGATCCCAGGACAGATCTTCCTCCACTTCTTCATTTAGGACAGGGAAATTGACTGACTGGAAGGCAACAAATGGCAGCTCAGACAAAGGCTCTTTGATCTGCTTTTTAATCAGACCACACTAATACTCAGGATCACTTGTTTTACCATCATAGTGATAGAAAACAGTGCAGAAAGGCAGCTCATTTCCATGAAGCTGACAGATGAAATAATGGAGCAGGTGATCAAGTAACATTTCAAGATGGTGAATGGCTCCATTTTCTGATCCTACATTTACATTGGTTCCATCACTACCAACACTTACAATGAGCTGCTGGGTTAGATTTTTCTCCATCTCAATAGCAAATTGATCAGTTAATGTGATAAGAAAAGATGAAGAGTTAGTGAATGCACAAAATTGAATATAAACATTGTACATTTGTACAATACACATTACACTGCACCAACACAACATAAGTAGATTTTTAAATTTCAGTTACAAATGATGCAGACTAAACCTTGACCTATCAGCTTCAAATTTGGCATGGAGTTTTAGATTTGTATAAGGAACAATCCATGAAGAGTGCAACTTTGAGGAAAATTTCACTGCTTTCTATAATATATATATATATATATATATATATATATATATTTTATCATTAATACACATATATATATATATATTTATATATATATATATATATATATATATATATATATATATATATATATATATATCATCTGTGATAGTATTGAGTCCTTGATACTAAAACATTAACTTCAATGGGCAGGCCACCTCATCAGAATGGATGACAGCCATATTCCAAAGCAATTGTTTTATGGTGAGCTGCGAACAGGGAAGAGAAATGCCATCAAAACTAAGATGTGTTTTAAGGACTGCATGAAGGATGCACTGAAGAAATGCAACATTCCTTGTGAGCACTGGGAAGAATGTGCATCTGATCAAAATAATTGGAATGAGGCTGCTTGGAGTGTAAGGTGTCAGTTTGGAGTAGAAGAGGAGGCACTCAAGGCTTAAAAGAGATGTGTGTAAAGTGTTCGCATTGAACTTCCTGAAGACACCCACAGGCAGCTCAATCTGACATGTACAGATTGTGTTAGAGTGTGTTTGTCGATGGCTGGTCTAAGGAGTCACTTGAAAGTGCACCGACGGAGAGTGGCAATTGACTATAAAGCCATATATGTCCAGCAACTGAAATGCAATATTTGTGGTAAGACATGATGGTTTTATAAGTAGCAAGAAAGCACATCAGTAGATATTCTCTAAAAAGATATGTAGTAATGGCCGTACTTGAACATGAGTTGGTAGCCACCATATATATGTATATATATATTTCAAAAGAATTAATGGATTTTCATTCTTAATCTGACATATTTTAGTTACTTCAAATGTCAGAGAAAATGTGAATGAGGAAATGTGCTTTAAAGCACATAGAATCTAAATTTATTTGAAGCTCTCTGTAGCTGAGCAGTCAAACCAAACATGATTAGACTGCGGTTTCTCCTGCAAAATAAGATGCAAGTTTGAATTCTGCCGGGGGGGGGGGGCACATTCTCAAGTGCAGAGTCCAGTAGACAAAATAAAAACTGCTTAAAAAATGGGACATCTAATCAAATCACTAAAAACAACATTTGAAATAATATATATATATAATACATGGTCTGATTATGACTAGCAGTTAACATGCATTGTTGATTTCTATATAATATGCATACTTTTTATAGTATGTATGTGTGTGTATGTACAGTTCTACAAGTCATGATGGTTTTATAGGTAGCAAGAAATCAAATTTAGCTGAATTGTTACTTCCATATACATGGACAATATGTAAAGGTGGTACTGAAAAATTTTCAGCACACTCTCATATACACACACAAATTCATATAGTACTTTATCCATGCCATCAAATGACAATATTTATGTTATTTTTTAATCACATTGTACTTACAAAATATCAAAAACTTTCTGTTACTTTGTTAAATCATAATTTCTGAACATTAATCAAAGCAAATAACATTCAGCAATGAATGATTCATTTCTGTGTCAACAGAAAAGTCCACCATATAAAGAGAATTAATTCTAATTGTACAGAAAACCTTTATATACATATATATGTGTGTGTGTGTGTTTAAAATAGAATATAGTAGCCCAACAAAATATTTTGAAATTTGACAAATGGAAAATGTTTCATTCAAACTAAATTTGATTACATGTTTCACCTTTCAAGGCTTCCTCATATCCAAAAATGAAAAAAAGAAATGTGTGTGTCTGTGTATGTATTTGTGTGTATGCTTAAATAATGAATCATAGCATTTTTTCTGGCATTTCCCATGATTAAAGAAGATTGAAAATGCTTGACTTTTAAAAATATTTATTCTTTATCTTTTCTTTATAATTCTTAGTACATGTTGAAAGTTGTTAATATATTTTCCCAGCTTTTTGTATTGAATTCTGAAGACGTGGATAAGGATTTGCCTTAGATTAATTTCAGAGAAGGCTATATAAATTTCTTCTTTTTGAGCCATTCTGAAAATGAGATGAGGATTTACCTTAAATTCATAATTAATATATATGTATATATATGTGAAAAGTGTATATAAATATAAATAAATATATATATATATGTATAATTATTTATATATTATATGCGCGGTACTTATTAGAAAGCGCTCAATATCAGAGATAGAGCTAACATTTGGTTGGATAGATGTGAGTTTGTGACCCTGGGTTTCACATTTTAGCGATCGTCAGACACTAAATCTATCCAACCAAATATATATATATATATATATATATATATATACAGGTGTTGCAGCAAAATTCCTTGACAAAAGGAGAAGCCTGCGGAAGTGATGGCCTGGTTTGGGTTCAAGAGGACCATGGTCATGGACATATGGAGGAAGTGGAAGCCATGTGAGAACAAGGACGAGTTTACTGCCAAATGAAAAGCCCACAACATTCGTTCTTTGGCCGTTAGGACTGACAAGTTCATCACTGCTGTCAAGGAGACAGTCTACAATGATGGAAGCCAGGCCTATGTCAAGATCGCGACAGGCAGAACAGCAGGTGGATCTGCAAAGACACCATGGAGGTTCCTGTCATGAAGCATACAAAGTTTCCCTCCTCTGTCATGGTCCTTGGCATCATCTCCAACGAGGGAGACATCATGCCTCCATTCTTCTTTCTAAAGGGCCTGTATATTGTTATATTTGAATTTAATTTTTTCCCCAATGCAACAGTGGAAATCACTACAAGCATATATATATATATATATATATATATATATATATATATATATATGAAGTTTAGTCACTTAGCTGATTAGTGTTACCTTCAGCATCTCATCTCTAGAGTTTTGTAGATGGACTTTCTAGCAATCACTCCATTTTACAGGATGCAATTGGCAAATTGTCACCATTTTATATTTTTAATTTCATGCATACACATTGTTTGTTTTTGATTTTGTCAACTTGTGTCAACTTGTATAGTAGAATCAGTTGAGCACCCTCTGTGAGAAAAAGAGCACTATGACACAATTCACTCTGCCAAAAATTTGGAAACAGCATGCTGTACTGCTTGGCATTTGTGCTGGAAGCCCCAATATGAACATTTCAGAGTGTTTGGGTGTTAATCTGAGGACAGTGCAAAGGATTCAGAAAGAGTTTGATGAGTCTAATGATGATTACAAAGGTGTTTGGAGTGATCACTTGTGATGACGATGTTATGTCTCCATTCATCTTCCCACAGGGCCTTGGTCTCAACATGAAGGCCTATATCAAGTACCTCGAGGAGGTAGTGCTGCCCTAGATCAATTCTTTCAGAACTCTGCACCATGCCACACAAACAGGAGATCCTAGTCATGGCTGTCAGACAATTTCTGCAGCCACATCACCCATTACTCAGAATGCAACCCACTTCATTATTATGTGTGGGGCACAGTTGAGTGAGACAAACAAAACTCTTTGTAACACTGAAGATGAACTGAAGGCAAGGATTTTGGCTGCATTCAACAACTTAAACAAGAAGAGCATCCAAAAGAGTTGCAGGAGATTCCAAAGTTGTCTGGATGCTGTGGTTGAAGCCAATGGCGATTTTATTGAATAAATTTACTGTTTAGTATTTCAAGATATTTTTGTATAATTTTGGTAAAAATATCTGTTAAAATGAAATGTAGGTGTTATTTTCATTTTTGTGTAAATTAGACGACAATTTATCCATCGCACCCTGTGTATTTAATGAATAAGTTTCATACCTTCTTTGGTTTTATTTTACTTTTACTAAGCTTGAATGCTGAAACTAACCTATTAGTTCATGGCATCCAATTTTTACATGAGGCAAAAAGAGGTAAGATTTGAAGGAAACTTTATGCAGTAATGGGGTAATTTTTGTCATTATGCATTTGTAGCACATTGACATAGTAAATGGAAATTCTGTTCTTAAGGCATTGCTTTAAGAAAGAAAGAAAGAAAGAAAAGGAAAGGAAAGAAAAAAGAAAGAACAAAAAGATGGTGTGGAATAGAAAGAAAAAATAATGTGGGTTCAAAAGAAAGAAAGAAAAATCTTCATTTGACCTAACAAACATTTTGGTTGAAATACTCTTTGGCCTTCTTTAGTATATGATATCCATTAAAAGTAAAAGTGTTACATTATGGGCCAAAGGTTTGGGCCCACTTTCTAGATTTAATAATTATTATCTATCATACCATTTTTGGTTTAATTAACTTCTAATAAGCTTGTCTGCTGAAACTATTTAACTCATTAGTGCATGTCATCCAATTTCTAGAGAAAGGGTTACCTAAAATTTAAAATCTGCTAGCCCTAAAATTACCATTAGCCAGCAAGGTAGATTAGGCAAAAAGTGCTCAAAATTGAAGGAAAATTTTATGTAACAATGGGTTAATTTTGTTATTACTATTATTGAATATATATTGAATATATATTGTTATTACTATTATTGAATATATATTGAATATATATTGTTATTACTATTATTGAATATATAATAAAACTTTTCAGAAAGAGAAAGTCCTTCTGGCCCAAAATGAGCTACAAAATAAGTTTTGAAAAAACATGTAATATTCGGTTTTAGTTCATTTGTTGAAATCCAAAGGATTTCCCTAAACTTGTAGCCTGTACTGTATCTATTTCTGAAGGAGTGCTGAAAATTTACCAGCCTAACCTACTTCCAAAATCAATATTCTGGTATTTAAAATATTGAATTTGGGGAGTAACTTGGCTGATAACTTTTTAACACCTCTTTGTAAATATAGTCTAAAAGTTTAACTAGTCTCATTTCTTTTAACTTGTTTGCCAGTGTATAAATGTTCATCATCTTATCTCTTCTTTTTAATAGTAATATCATTTCTTAATATATGACCTGTTTGTCTCTCCCATTTTCCTTAAAGTTGTAATCTATAAGTTTGTCTGAAGACCTAAAAGAATCAACTAAATAAACTGAGAAACCTAACTCATTTTTTTAATTTATTTTAAGCACTGGGATAAAAGAAAAACTACCTTACCAATTCACCTACATATGACTAAGAGTGCTGTGCTTTCTTTGTCTGAATGCTAACAATGAACTGACACCAACAATACAATAGACTTTCATGTTTTTTTGCAAACAAAAACATTTTTATTTTTCAGTTTCTCTTTAATTTCTATTTTCTCTTTTTATGGTTGTTAGCCAGTTGCCTTGAGCAAGTATTAGATATGTGAGGTTGATTTTTGTCAAAATACTGCAATATTTCCTGTAAATTTTGTATGTGGATTTCTTGAAACTAGCCAAATTCCTATCTTATGAACATTTCTCTTAATAATAATTTTAAAATAATTAGCAGACAATATTATTTTATTTATTGGAACTGGATTTTTGGTTTCTGTCATGTTATATTGTGCAACTGAAAAATAGCAATCTTTTTGCTAAGATCAAAGTGTAGTATCTGTTCTTATTAACTTAATCTGATTCTCTCTCTCTCCACTTCTGTCTTCTTTCTTTCTTTTATTTTCTCACTAAAGCTAACTTTTCCACACAATCAAAACTGAATAGTCTATTATTTATGAAGTGCTGGCATGGTATAAGTCATGTGAACTAACGAAGGGAGGGACAAGCACAATTATAATAAGATAGTTTAATTGGAACAGATGAACTTCTTTTCTAATTTTATTCTTTTGTGTTCCATGTCTCAAAAGGATGTGGGCAATCATGGCCCTTTACAACTTCCTATCCTTTGTAGTTTGAAGCAACACTTATCCTCTTACCATTCCTTCCAGTATCTACTCTGCCACCCATTTTCATAAGTTTGTTAGATAAGTTACTTGATACTTCCCTCTGCTCCTCTTGCCTTCAGTATCTGCTATGAGTTTTTAATTCTCTTAACCCACCTTCTTCATTATGCATCACATAAATTTTAACTGTCTCTTTCTGATTGTAATTATAATTGTTATATTTGTGCCTGTTTTCCTTAAAACTTCCTCGTTGTCCTTATATTCTGTCCATGTTATTCTTAGTATATTTCTGTTTCTGATTTTAGACATTTTAAAATCTTCAAAAATGGACTAAATTTTCTCTTAAATTATTCTGCAACCAAAAAAAACCCTTAGAGAGGATGATCCAAAAATTGCAGCATTTCTTTATTTCAGTGATAGTTGTTGAATAGCCATAAGTTAAAGTAGCCACTGAAGAAAATATATGGTAAAAGATTTTGAATGATATTAAAAAGGTAAGAATAAAAAGAAAAATATTCTGTTTCTCCATAAAAGAGAAACTGAGTGGTGTGATAATAATTAGCACAAAAAAAGGCATTAATTCACTTCCTCCTACATTATATCTCATTACCAGAAAAGTAAACAAAATATTTCATTAATGGCTCATCATAATTGTTAACAGAGAAAAGATGAGTGAGTGTAGGCTTAAGCAAATCTTTATTCCATAATTATTATATCAGTGAGTATCAGCAAAATCTGAAACCGACCGAGACTCCAATTATTACAACTCTCTGAGTATGTTTTAGTTCATGTTTAAACAAATTTTGTGTAGATCAGAATAAATTAGGAACAGAAATTTTATAATCTCAAATTCAAGTTGATTTTGATACCACTAAATATCTTATTAATATTTTTTATATCCTTGCATTCTAATAAACAAATAGTAAAAAAGAATAGTTAATTCTGTTTTTATAAATAACTGTTTTCAGTTTATCACTGTCTTTAAATTAGCATCCAAGATTTTTATCAAATATTTTGTAAGTTCTGAAAAAGTAAACTTATCATACATTCCAGTGTTAGCCAGGACTGTCCTGATTTGAAGGTTCTGTCCCAGTGATATAAACTATCGTTGTTTTTTTATATACTATTGTTCAACCACTACAAGGCCCAAGAGCCACGCAATGAAGAGGGTTACTAAATAAGTTTGTTGTAAAGAAGTAAGAAGTGCAGATAATGAAGATATATAGAATAGATGTTGACCCCAGATTTTAAAAGGTTAAGATCATAGTGACTGGGGAAGCATCCTCTCAGGAGTCCATTCCACAAAGTAACAGTTCTTGGGGGAAAAAAAGTGAAGATTTCTTGTTACCACTGGAATATAAGGAGAATGAAGATGATTTGACCCTGTGTATGTGGAATAGTGGATCCTAGCTGTAAAGGTCACAGCTGAACTGGTAGAACTGAGGAATGTAGCATGTCAGAATATTTACCATGGAAATAGTGATAGAGTAGTAAGAGGCAAATCTGTGGGAAAGGGGTTGTGAGGTGGAAAATAATTCATCACTCACTAGGCCATGCAAATACTTTTGAAGTGGAAAGTGAAAATTGAGCAGCTCTAAACCAGATATTTTTTTTAATCATTTCACCTCAAGCAAGGAAACAATGTTACTAGAATTCAGGGGTTACAGGGAGTGAAGGTGAATGAGAATGAGAAGATTGAAAATAGGAAGGATTGAGGAAAGGAAGAAAAAGTGACAGGGTTCAAGAAGACAAAAGGTGGCAATTGACATATTTAAATTTTTTAAGATTGTAGGAAGCAAGAAATTGGAAGGGAGGTTAACAGGTGGGAAATGTGAAAAAAACAAAAAACTGTAGAAATGAGGGTTGAATCTAGCTAGGTCAACAGTAAAATGGTGAGACCTAGTTGCCAATCTAGTATCATGCTTAAATTCATGGAGTCACAGCACCAAGAAAAAAAGCTTGGCTGAGCAGTTACTATGAAAATATTTGTAGAAATGTCAGAGGGAAGCAACATCATGTTGGTGTTAAAGTAACTAGAGATGAGATGCTTGGTCAGGACTGATTGTATTGCAGACTCTCAATATTCATAGTAGGAGCACCAGATCAGATATGTCAACAGTATTCAATACATGCATGAAGTGTAGATTTATAAATGTGAAAAATGCATTCTGATGAGAAAATGTTTTTGGCATGACACAGTGAACCAACTTTCCTTGCAGCAGACATAGCAATTGACTTGATATAGTCACTCCACTTCATGTCAGTGGAAAACATGAAGCCAAGATGGTGTAGAGTATTGCTCTCTTGAAGTACAGCATCAGTCATCCTGATAGCAGGCAGGAAATGTTCTCTATGGTAATTAAATGAAATCAGTTTTGTTTTGGAGGCATTTAAATTTACAAGTCATTTCTTGCCCCAGTTAACCACTGGTTGGAGTCCTTTTTCAAGAGTAGTTGCCAGGTTTACTTTGTTAGATCTGTTGGATTTGCTACTAAGGTAGGAGTAAATGGTAGTGTCATCTACATAAATACTTAGGAACTGATGATATCATGGAGATCACTGAAAAAGACCAGAAACATTATAGGTCCAAAGATAGAACCCTGGGGGACATCTATGCTCAGGAGCACATATCTTTAGGATGACAGCAGAGATCCTGTCATATACACTTGACTTGTGGGGGTCTAATTTTGAGATGATGCCACAAACCAGACTTAGGTTTATGCATATGTAACTCAGTGTAACATCCATTCTAAGGGGAAAATCTGGCCGAGGTACTCCAGATGAGTCGTGTTTGAAGTTGGAAGAGAACTTACAGGCAAAACACTCTACCTAATTTGCAGTAGATGTCACTACTTCAAATTGATTGAAGAGATATGACAGCAATAATCCATTTTTGGTATAATCTGAATTTTGCAAAGATAGAGCATGGCAAGAACAGTGAGTGACTTTCTGTAGTTGTATAAGGAATCAACCATTTTTCCAATTTCTTTAGTGATGGAACAGATATATGAGTTCCATTTGAGATCTGGAGTGAGCTTGAGTCCCACCCAATATGTCCAAGTCAGGGAGCTTCATTAAGAGTGCAACTGTTCAACATGTTATAATGAGCATTTGGTTGTGAGAGGAAAGGAATAACAAGGATAGGTTTTTAAATGATGTGTATTTGTTTAATATACAAGATATATTGCAGTTGTTGGAAAATTGAAGAAAATATTGATTTCAGTTGCTGATTGTCAGGAAGGTGATTAGGTGTAGCTGGTAGGCTTGTGGTGGAATGTCTCACTGCAATAGTATGCCTTTACTGAGTTGGGCTGCTGAGATGGCAATGTTGGCAACATGGAAAACTTTTAGCTGGGTGGTCACAATATTGAGATGCTATAAATCACATTGGTTTGGCATCAGGAGTGATGCTATAAATCACATTGGTTTGGCATCAGGAGTGATGCTATAAATCATGGTTGGGTATTCAGAGCTTGGCAGTGTTGAGGCTGGTCTCTGTTGGCTTCTATGTGTGAAGAGTTGCATGAAATTAGTCAGTGTGTGAAGGTTTAATTCACATTGGTAGGTGTCAGGTGCCTGACGGTGTTGAGGCTGGTCTCTGTCAGATTCCGTGTGTGGAGTTTTAAATCAGGTTGGTGGGTGTCAGGAGCTTGGATTGTCAGCTGCATTCCATGCTTGGAGAGTTGGGTGAGATTATTCAAGCCTGGAAGTGATAATAGTTGTGTTGAGAGGAGCAGTCATGGTGGTGATGACAGCAGAGCCCCATGTGTCAGCATGTGGCCTTATGGCCTGTAGCTGCTGGTGGTCATTATGGGAGGCTTGCTTGCAAGCAGACCTGCCAGTCTCCAGGGACATGTACTTTTCCAGTGGGAATGTTTGTGATTGGCCACTGTTGCTTTTATTCTGGATTTCTTGCTTTGTGGACTGGACATGATGCTCAGATCCTATGTACAGAAAACAACATTTTTTTAATTTGTTTTCTACTTTCATGGTGTTTGCAACCAGCTGGCATGTGGATTGAATCAGAAAGAGATCTAACAAACATGACTGGAAAAAAACTGAGGTCTGTTTGGGGATGATGATATATTAATAGCTTGATTTTGGAGGCACTGAATATTACAAGTCAGTTTCTCCCCCATTCAGCTGTTAGAGCTAGGTCAGAAGAGGGATCAGCTGAAAAAACATACAAAGATTCTGGTCTGCAAAGCTTGCACTGTGACCTCCCTCTTGTATGTCATTAAAACTTGAGTGCTGGACAGGCACAGAAACTCAACACCTTTCACATGCACTGCTTCTAATAAAAAGTGTAAAAAGTGTTTTGAAATGAATCATTTTAAAGGTATTTGTAAATAAAAAAAATGTAGAGTCAGTCTAACAAAATAAAGAGGAAATAAGTATGGACATCTTTTCATTAAAAAAAATGAAAAAGGTTATTAAAAATTCAAATCAATAATGTTTTATTGGACATGCAACTACATATGGGAAGTGTTGTTACATTGACAAACAGAAATTTCTGGATGAATTTAGGAAAAACAAGATTTAAGAAAGGCCATGTTCAATTGAATCAGTTTGACAGATCCATGATAAAAATGTTAAGCTATTTTGAAGCTTATGTGGAATTAAAAAAATATGTAATTATCATGAAAAGAATCATGGCCTAATAGGAAATCATGTTTCAACAAAATTCATGAACAAAGTCAAGGCAGATGAAACTGGGATGTTAAAAAACTATGAAACAAAGTTAAGACTAAAGGAAAATCTACGACCACTAGTTAAATCCAACCTGCTTCACTTCACAGCTTGCACCGCTTTTCTGCACAGGTGGGGCTAAATTCTGCATCTTCCACCTTCCTTCTCAGTATTCTCTTCCCACTTCTCAGGACTAGTGTAACTGTCTTTGTAACATATCTAATTTTCAAAGTGTGTAAGAGAGTGGATGTGGTTTATTCTTCTCATTAATTTCAATTCTCTGACTCATTTCTTGAACCTACTTGACCAGATCACCTTTTTATTTTAACCTTCTGAGCAACAGATAAAAATCATTGCCTAACTTGTTTTTGTCAATGAAAATATATTTGTTTACCTAAATTGTCAATACACTGTTTTCTATCCTTGGGCTGATCACTGTCTTAATGAAAACAAACTAGATCACCTGCCTGTTATGAAGGATCAATTTTCATAATCTTAAGTCTTTCAGCAGGTTCATTCTGTTTTCATTTCTCAATTCGTTTTCACTAACAAAAATATAATTGCTGTCTGCTTCTCTTTTTGCCAGTGACATGTGTTTTTCTAATTTCCCAAGAAAGAGATAAAGCCATTTCCCAATTTGCTTTACCCCACATGCCAGATTTTTGATAGATAAAAAAAAAAAGTGAACTCTCAGTGCATCATTCCAATTTGTAGGGGTGAGGCAACTCAGATGGCCATTTTTTTACTTCCACATTACCAAGGAAAATGTGTTCCATTCTCTCTTTCTATCTCTCTATCTTCCAGTTTATATTTCATTTTAGGCGTAACCTTTTTTTCTGCTTAGAATTAATGTTTAACCACCTCACAGCCTCAGTGTCACATCATTCACTTCCGTTATTGTCATTTACTTGTATATGACATCCAACTCCCCCTTCCCTAAGGTGAGAGAAAAAAAATCAAAAAAAAGAAAAAATGCATAATGTTTCTACTAAACATGCAGTAGAATTAAAAGGTATATAGGAATAAAGTAATGCTGCTGACACTTGGGTTTGAACATAGATCACCAGTGAGCAAACACAGGTGATACCATTATTGAATTAAGTAAACCATGTGATGATAGAGGAAATGCATATATGTAGGAAGTATAGCTGACGTTTAAACAATCATTATTTTTAGTCTATCCTCTATACTGTATTGACTGCTATTCTCTACTTTACTATACTATTCCTCTATTTGGATCACTATATGGATTTCTATTTGAGCAGATAATATTAATCAAGTACTATTAGTGCGAGTGCTATTCAAATGTGTTTGACACCAGTATTTTCAATGGCATACTATAGTTGTATCTGCAATTACAAAATCTCTACTAAAACAAGCATTATGAAGGTAACAACAAGTATTCGTTGACATCACAAGTGGCAACGAGTGTTCATTGACATCACAAAAATGGTCCTTCTTTGTCTTTTCCAGTTCATGATCATGCATTTTCCTACTGAGAGCATGCACCATCACTTACAATTTAATCATTCAAACTGGGGCTCACAACTCCCCTTACCTTTGTTTCAAGTGATACATTTTTATCTTTTCCTTAATTTATCCTTCTTAATCAAGGGAAAATATCTTCCATTCTCTCTTTCTATCTAGTTTATATTTCATTTAGGGCTTAACTCTTTTTCTGCTTAGAATTAATGTTTGACCACCACACAAACTCAGTGTCACAATATTAGCTCAGGATAGTCACCCTATTTTGTATCTTTCAAGAAAATTGTCAAAAGACAAATTGAACTACTCAAATATTGAGAAAGAAGCATTGGCCATAATATGGATGGCAAATAGAGCTCATCAGTTTCTGATTGGAAAGAAATTCCTACTAAAGTCCAACCACAGACCTTTAGAATTCATATTTAATCCTAAGAAGGAACTTCCTAAGGTACTGTCTTCTATAATTCTCAAATGGGCCTTAATGTTAATGGTGTTTGACTTTGATATTGAGTATGTGAAAAGCAATACCATTCCACATGTAGACACTTTGTTAAGATTGAGGTTTATAACTTCTGAAAGTGAGAAAGAGGAGGAAAAATTCAAAGATACTTTCTTACACTGGGTCAAAACTGATATTTTGTTGATAGACAAATTAGCAGAGGATACAAAGTGAGATCCCATATTGAATAGTATATTGTTCAGGATAAAAAAATAATGTGGAATAATTGCTCACAGACAGAAAGGAGTTTTTAAACAGGTTAAACACAATTTAACCATAGAAAAGGGTGTAATTTGTAATGGAGACGTAGTGGTTCCACCAGCAATGCAAAGGAGCAAAATGATAAAAATTATACATGACAATGTTCATTGCAGAATAAATGTCTATGCAATGGGGATTAAGGCTAGAGGCATGGTGGCCAAGATATTCTAAAGATGTAGAAGAATACATGAAAAGGTGAAAATTTAGATGGACAAAATCTCATACATGACCTAAAGAGTCCCAACGTTGGGACAGAATACACATAGATCATGCCCATGTTAATGGAATGGGATTATTATTAATACTAGTAGATTTGTATTCAGCCTGGCCAGAAGTAATACAGGTTTCCAACCAAAGAAGTTTGACTGTGAAACATGCATTAAGGATTATATTTTCAAGAAATAGAATTGCAAATATGCTAGTATCTGTGATGAGGAACTATGCCAATGGTTGAACAAAATTGGATGCAAACAATATAATCCCCCTTCTCCATACCATTTGCAATCAAACAGATTAGCAGAGAGGATGGTGCAAACTATAAAAAAATGAAAATATGTATACAATAGAAAGAAAAGATAGAAACATTTCTTCCAAGATTGTTGCTAAGTCACAGGACAGTACCACATGCTGGAAGAATGAAAAGTCCATCTGCCCTCATGAGCAGACAAATTAGAGGCACAATGACCATGTCCTATGCCACCAATGAAAAATTATTGATAAAAAAAATAGTGAATCTAATCTACAAGAGGCAAGATTCACAATTCAAATTGGACAGAACACTATGATAATAAAAAAAAATTGAAATGGGATATTAGTGCATACAGACCAAGTTAAATTGCAGTACAATAGCAATGAAGAAATATATAGTAAACCTAAAGTAATGAAGGTGAAAGAGGCAAGTCAAGAGAAAGCAGACAGTGAAATCAAGAGTAATATAGACTCTGAAGATGAACAAGAACAATCATTGGATGAAGACTCCTATGAAAAAGATCGAGATCTGCCATATCTTGACAATCTCTTAGAGAGAGGGAGGAAGATAGTGAGGAGACAAAAGCTCCCAGAAGTACCAGGGAAAATAAGGGGACTTTACATATGAAGTCGCAAAGACTATAAATAGTTATTACCCATGAAGAAGTTGAGTGTATACTACTTCCTGCAGAACAGTAACACTATACTGCACACTTCTTGCATAAAAAATTCCAAATACCTCTTGCATAAAAAATATCAGTCAATTCTTGTATAAAGACTTTGAAATATTTCAAGAGTTACTTTTTTGCTTGCTAAGATTTTTGCAATTGAAAAATATACATATGAAACAAAAACAAAACAATACATAAAATATGTAAAACACAGGTAAAAATATTAAAATTTAATGTTAGAGAATTCAAAGAAAACTACAAAAGTTCCTAAATATTAACTTAAATGCTAGTGATAAGTTTTCTGTCTTATAGCCGAGCAGAATCATGCTCCTCACTGAAGTTAAAAAAGAATGCTGTGAATTTCTCTACACACCTGCTATTTTTATCTCAAGTTATTTCTACATAATTATTTTTATTACTTCAAATGTTATTTTAGTGGATATCCATGTTTGAAATAGACAGCTTGTTTTTATTTTAAACAATATTTATTAAGTCTATTGGCCTGCACACTCACTCAAGAAAACTTAATAATGAAAATGTGCTTTCCAGCTGGGTACTATCCTATGTATCCCTTTGTAGGAAGAAAACACCATTTAATCAGGAGAGCACATTTTCTTTAAGTTTTCTCTAGTGTAACTGGAGTGCATGTACAGACTAGTAGACATAAGACACAAAAATAAAAATGGGGAATCTATTTCAAACAGGTACCCACTAAAAATAATGTTGAAGTAATAAAAGTATTGGATTAAAAATAAATCCATTAATTCATTAGAAATAACTATTTCTCTCTCTCTTTATATATATATATGTGTGTGTGTGTGTGTGTGTGTGTGTGTGTGTGCGCCTGTAAATCTCCTCCTGTCTCTGTCTTTGTCTCTGTTTCCCTCTCTATTTCTCTCTCACTCTAGATAGATAAATATGTGCTGTCATATTTGGGATTGAACTGCTCAATCGTCATTTTCCAGTTTGAGTTCAGAATTGTTTATGCAGTCTTGTGGAAGATGACTTTTTTCCCACCATGCAGCTTTTTTTTCTATGGATGTAATGTTGCCAGCTATCACTACAAACATAGTAAATGTTTGGACATGGTTACATTCTTTAGTTTCACAAGTTCAAACCTTTATGACTAAGACTCACTATGCATACTATGTTCACAGAGTCAAAACACTATCATTTACTCCATATTCTAAGAACTCTATATCCATATCCCAAGAACTGCTGCTTTGTGGAACAGACTTTCACATGGATTCTTCCCTGAACACTACAATTTTCACTTCTTCAAGTAAAGGCTCAATCATTATCTATCTTCCATATCCTCACCTTCTACATCCTCTTCTTATATTCATATCCCACACCTCATGCAGTAAACCTCTACCTTGAGTAGTTCCTGAGCTTTGTATTGGGTGAAGATTAGTAAGAAAAAATGAGGTAAATAGACAGATATCAGTCTTTATCTTTCTATCTTAAGCTAGGTAGGGTGCACATGCACAAATTTGGAGAGAGAAGGTTTTAGCAGTCATTCACATGATTGTAACCAACACTTTCATATATCGAGTCAAAGGTATTTTTTCTGATACTAGGATATCAATTGTAACGACTAAGTATTAATGTCACATAGGTATTATTGATACATCAAGTCACATCATTCCATGAGTTTCTGTAACCAAGAGTTGAACTGTGACCATAATTGTAGTGGTGTGTTTATGCCAAAATTGCCTCACAGATTTCATCCCTCTTCAGATTGGTTTTGAATTCAAAGTTTACCTTCTCCTTGACTGGTTGCTATATCAAGACAAGAGTGCCTAATCAACTTTGCTATTTAACCCATAGTTGGGAGGGAGAAGAGATAGATTCACAGCTTTCCCAAAGATATTCATGCAACAGTGAATGCAATTAATTCAATCAGAATTTGAACTCAGCTTACCAATTTCTCTTTCCAAGCCAGTAACTGTTACACTGTTCACACATCCAAGGATGTGCAGATAAGTATTACAAATATTAGATTGTCTATTGAGAAGTATCTTGGTGCAAGTATTCTGTTTTACTTTAGTTCCTACAAACCTAACCAGCAGAAAAGTTGATATAGACTTTTAAAATAGCTAGTTTCAACATCTGGTTCTTTCCTTTGCCATTTGTACCCTGTTGGCTGGAGCTTCAGAATATGCCAATTGCACCTCTGCAGAGGGGTAAAATCTTCCCCTATCAGGTGTCCTGGGTATGGCAATAAACTACATCTTTTGAGGAGCGTGGAACCACCTCTTAATTGCTGGTGTTCCCAGGTCCACTCTGACCTGGGGTGGTAGCACCTGTTAGAGTCACAGCTATGAGTAAATAGTTAACTCCCAAACTGGGGTCAAAACACTATGAAAGTGTGAAAATAGGTTTTAATACCAGCAATAATTTTTTGGAAAAAATTATTATTACCAGCAATATACTTTTGAAAAAAAACATTAGCAGCAATACATTTAAAAAAAATATTACCAGCAATACATTTTGGAAAAAAAATATTACTAGTAATAAAAATCTTGTCAGTATTAAATAAACCATTGATGTTGATATGCCATAAAACAAAACAAACCAAACCTTTGCCATTTGAAGTGAAATAAATTGAAAATCTATTCTGATCTTTTTTATCCGTCATCAACAATATCTTTTCATTTCTCAAGAAGCTACCCTTTAAAAATCCTAATCAAAGATCAAGTAACAAAATTAATTCCAGAAGTCTTTCTAATTGTCTCCTTAAAAATTACAAAATCTGTATTTTGTGTCTTTAGTTATTTTTTTTTTTCAGGAATTTTTCTGTTTGACAAGGTGATAATTATTTTGATTAAGGCTTAATCTTAAGATATTCCTATTCTCTATATGAAAAAGAACTTATATCTTAGATTCCATCCCTCTTCAGGTTGGTCTTGAATTCAAAGTTTACTTTCTCCTTGACTAGTTGCCATATCAAGATAAATGTTATCTCTCACACTTTTCACTTGTGGAATTTGCTTTCCTACCAACTTTGATCTTCAAAAACTTAAATGTAATGTCAATTGTTATCCTCTGTCTTCTTAATTTCTGTTCTTTTATTGTCCTTCATACTCAATAACCTCTTGCATCTTAGTGGTTTTATTACCTTGCTTGGAGTAAAAATTATTTTTAAAAAATAAGTCTTCTTCCATAAAAATGGATTCAATAAAAGTTGGTGATGTGATATAATCTATCATTAATAGTATTTTAATAAATCTTTACTAAAGTAAATACATTATTCAAAAAAAATGTTCTTTTTTTTCCTTTCTTTTCTTATTTAAAAAAATTTTTTTTTTCTTTTTTGCTATCCTCTGCCAGACGCAATGATGGAAAAAGCATTACCTTGCACTAATGCCAGTGAGACACACTGCAAGTGCCACTGTTTTGCAAAGCTCATTCCTCAATCGAGACACAATCCTGCCAACCTTCTAAAGGAACTCCATCAAACAAGGGCCAATGACCCAGAACCAGAGGTCACCACCATCACTGAAGTAAAAATAAATCTGTCTGCAAGAGAAGAATTTTAACTATTTTTTTAATTACTGGTTGAAAATGTATCTGCACAAGTCATATCCCAAATCAATGACTTCCTCACTTTAAAAGAGAAAATGGTAATCCCATTCAGATACTTTCCATCACCAAGGTCAAAGCCTATGGGTTCAATTTGGGAAGGAAACCCAGCTTTATCCAGACCTCTTCTGATGATGTTGTTTATTGCTGCATGTCTTGAAAAGTGGCTGGCATTACAGTGACAGAGGTGAGGATGCAGACCACTTGTCAATGGATGCTCTACATCTGCATCTGTGACACTCACATAATCTGAGCCCAAGACAGATTGCGACTCCAACCTGAGTGCGCTCATCATCTAGAAGGGTACAATAGATGAAGTGGGTACTGCGTTGAGCCAGGCACCATTACTCAGTTGTGAAGCAGATAGTAGACAGGCAAGGCAGTGCTGATCCAGAGAGTGCCCCAAATTAGTAAAATTGGCCTTACATTTGATTTTATCCCAGCTTTTCTGTTTTAATGAGTCTTGTGGGATAGAAAGTAATTCTTGGGCCCAGACACTGCAAGCTTGTTTGAAAGTGTTACCAGAAAAACATGCAATTCACTGAGTTCTCATCAATCAGTTCATGACTGGAAGAAAGTGAAGAAAGATATGTTGGCAGGACCAAGTCTGCTGAAACTCAAAGGGAGCTTTGTCTGTCTGCAGCTTTACTCATCAAATTTAATGTTGCAAATTAACTCCACGCATCTCTTAATTGTGATATCTATCTCATTTAAGAGATCCTGTTTGTGGTAGCAAGGGGCACCTGGGAGAGTTTAGAGGAACCTCAGCAGAGAAAAGCTGTTCTTCAAGAGAAAGAGGGCTGGGTGTGTATCAATTAGTTGCAGTCTCTCTGTCATTCTTGTTAGAATGACATGGTTAGTATCCAAACACTTTCAAATGTCTATTGGTAAGACTGGAGAACCAAGAATGTGTAATTCCTCCTTAGGAGTTATTTTTATATCCTCAAGGATGAGTCTAATATCCCAAATAGCATCCTCAAAATCATCTGCATTATAATTCAAATTTATTATCTCTGACTTGGTCAAGTTAATCTCAAGTCCCAGCAGAGATAAAGTAGGAATTTTCTCAACAGTTCCTCCCAGCATTGCATCATCATGATATGTTGAAAGGAGAGGCAATGTAATGAGCTACGTCATTGACAACCATTGCAAATAGTAGTGGACCAAGTGGATTACCTAGCAGATAATATTTTCAGAGGTGATCAACATCCTTGAATGGCTACACAAAAAATGAGCCTGTTGAAATATAGGAGTCTGCTGATGGCAAACTTCCAGGGTATGATCACTTCTGATGCTATTGAAAGTATTTTTTATATTCAGTTTTAATAAGATACATTGAGAAACAGGTGATGTGTGCCAATAAATATTCGCACTTACTGGAGTCAAAGCGTCCAAGATGTTTTGCTTGTTGGGCTGCTGTTTTATGATGGATATGTGCATAAACACAAGCTAGACAGTTTGTCATTTCGTCAACTGCATCCTTTCCTCTCGCAAGTGTGGTCCGAGAAAAGTACATTCTCCAATATTTGTTGATTTTTATGCTGCTTGGCACAATTTGTCTAGTGGCGGTCTGCATGCTGATTGATTGAGCTGGAGACTCCAATTGAGAACGAGGCCAACGGCGATGATTGGTGCATTGGCTGTGTTTTTTGGTCAATAAAGATGGTATGGGACATTGGCTGGCAGTGCAATTGGGACCGTGTTGATGTGCACTACTATAGAGGTTTGTATTAAGTTACGACTCTGTTTATTTTTGTCTGGGAGCTGGACGCTAGCTTCAAACCTACCGCTAGAGTGAGTGGTGTAATTACCGGTGTCTCCCGAAATATGGGAAGAACATACTGAACTTCAACATGATATATTCTTGAAAATGATCTTGTGGTATGAACTGCAGTTCACATCTGCCCTGTATCTCCCCTCTAAGCTGGACAGGTTGCAATTCTTGCCCTATCTCCTTCAAAACAACTCTACGTGCAATTTTTGCCATGAATCAATGAAAAATGTTACCAAAAGCGATAGGGCAGGTACCTCTGTCTATTTTTTTTAAAGCCATTAAGTTGGCTGAAAATATTAAGTCACAAGCATTTTGGGGTATCTCAGCTTAGAGAAGGGTATTAATAAGAGCTGTTATGGATCTTTTCAAATGTTTACCTGCTTCAGCAGTGTGGGCAGAAATTAAGTCCTTGATGTGACCAGGTCATAGGCCATCCACACCATCACTGCTGCTTCCTGAGAAAGACTTGAGAGTAGCAAGCATCACTTCCTTATAGTTTACAATATTGGAATCATTGTTTTCAATATGAACAACTCTGACATTTGATGGTGGTGCAAGATGCTTCCGACAGAGTGCTCTGAGAACTTCTGTAGTAGTAGCTAATATAGTATTGAATGAAGCCAATACTCTAACTACAGTTGAGACATCACCCTCGATCAATTTATCATTGGTGAGGACATGGAGTCTCTTAGAATTGTCGACTGTAGTTGAAGTATCAAATTTATTAGGATTAGAAAGATTAAAAAATTTGGTAGCATTTATTTTAGACGAATTGAATAAAGAAATGTTTTTTTTTTATAATAGATGCGACAGATGATGTAAGGTCCTTATTGCAAGGAATGCGGAGCACAACTGTTGCGAAAGAGAAAAGGTGATCCTAGTCAAGTGAACTGTTCAAGTTAAGTGCATGGTCTTGTAATGAGTTGGTCACTCAACTTGACACCCCCACAAAGCGAGTGGAGGTGGGCAGGCACAGAAACTGTGATTGGTAGCTGTCTTGTTGGTGTTTTGCATGGATGAGTTACCAAGCTCTATGTAAAGGGCTAGAATGAGAAGGAGGGCAGTTCATCTCAGAAGTGGAGATTGTGCCCGTTGCTATGACAGTAGGAGAGAGACAAAATTTTTTATTTTTGTAACACATTTCAACACAGGTCTTTGGCAGTAACCAAGGCATCAGCTGCTGGGATTTTGACAGATTTACGGATTTTTAAAGGCACCATCTGGAACTGAGGAGTGACGTTGCCCTCAAAACTTCACTGGCATCTATTTGGGTTAGTTCATTATGTTGATTCAAGCTATCTCATGGAGCCAAGAGAGACAGACAATGCAAACAACTTCAAACAACAAGAGACGCTGGAGCACTTCTAGTCAATCCCACACATGATAAATGAAAAGACCACTGACAATTTGAACAACTTCTGACTCTTTCACACTTTTTAATACTGTGACAAGAAAAGCAAAGATAAGATTACAGCAGTGAAAATGATCAGGGCAAAGAAGAAGAAAGAAGAGACATTTTTTTCTTCCCTTGTTTTTCCTAAAATTAACATAAAAACCTGTTTTTCTGTTAATTTTTGTAATCCCTGTTTTTCCATTATATCTACTTGTGAATTATTTTTCAGTAAGTTTTTTTTATTTTAGTATACTGCTGAACTAAGTACAGTTTTTCAGATATAATGAACACTAGAAATAATTTATGTTTAGATTGTTGTGTAACATGCATTTATATGTATATGTGTCATTGCATGTTTATAAGCAAAACTTAAATATTCCATTTGGTAAATACATTTCAAATATCATTTGTCATTCATTTATCTTTTGTTAGTAAGTTGTTCATTGTTAAATTTTTTCATTCCTTGAAGTCTGTAACATCACAAAATTATTTATACAAGTGGAACATGAAAAAAATATCAACAATGCAGTGCATTTAAAAACTGTCAGAGAATATAACTGATTATGAGGTCAAGAAATGTAAGAGAATGTTTTAAATGAAATGAAAATTTTAGCAACCAAATGTGATAAAATTTTAACATGTATGTTATTGCTTTTTTCTATGTATTTTCTCTCTCTCTGGTGTTCATTAGAAATACCAATATTATATAACAGTTCAATACTCTTTTCTTTGTTGCCAATGAAATTTTGCCGTTTTTTAATACTTTGCTCTCTTTGTGGAAGGCATCTTTCAATATCTCAATGTGCTTTCAGATTTTGATGTTGTATTTTCCCTACTCTATTAAAACACTTCCCAGATATTTAAAATTTCGTACTTGTTTAATTTTGGTATCTACAATTTGTAATTCATATATTGGTTTCTTTTGCTGATAACCATACATTCTGTTTTCTTACAATTCAAGTTTAGTCCTTTCTTCTCACTTTCCTTTACTACCTTCTGTATGAGTTCCTCAAGTTACTTTTCTATGTCTGCTATCAACACTGAGTCATCTGCATATATTATGTTGTTAAGATTGTGGCCACAAATAATGAATCCTGGTAGGACTTTGAATTTTCTCAGGATTGCTTTACTGTAAAAGTTGAATGTGTTGAGAAGACACTTCCTTGTTTTACACCCCTTTCTATTTTTGTGTATTTATTGAAATTATTTTCTGTCCCATGCAGTTTGCTCGAGGTATCATTTCTAGATTATTCTAATATTCTTTCCAAATAAATCAAGCTTATCTAGCAGTTCTAACAGTTCTTTATGAATTACCTTATCAAATATGTTTGCATAATCTATAAAACATAGATATACACTCATTTAGTTATCTTTAATCCTAGCATAGAATCAGTAAAAAATGACTGAATTCTTTATATAGGGATTCTGCCTACAATCAAAGTCTTATTTTCTGACATTTACATCAAGGATCAGTATATGTCTGCTCTGTTCGTATCCAACAAAAAGAATCGTGAAGCAGAAAAGGAAGAAAGCTAGAAAAGTGAAAGAAAAGTAGGTAAAATAAAAAGATGAAGAGATAAAGGCAGAGATGAATGTTTAATATATATTTAACAACAATTCTTATAATCCATGGAAGTAATTATGTGAAAAGCAAAAAAATTGTATCAATGCGTTCATCTGATATAAAATGAAATTATATTTCATTGAACATTAGATGATTTTACAACTACACACACTTATATTAAAACAAATTCTAAGTTTTTACTCTTTGTCATGAATGATATATATTTTATTACCAGTGTCAAATATCTTACAAATTCTTAAATCTCTGTTTTGTTGTGATAATGTATCATTTCATGATATTCTACAGAAAATTTGAATTACTCAAACCATTAGTAGAACTACTCATTATAACCATTAGTAATAGAGATGTGTTGCTCAACAAAAACAACCAACCAACCATCACTTGAAATACTCATTATAAGAGAAAAGGCAATGTTTTGCAAAATGGAGTAAATACATGAAAAATTATTTTAAGCAAATGATAAACAGATGAATATTGTTTGAACTGACTATATTTGCAAAATCCAATGTGGCTCTATGGCCTCACATCTGTAAGCAAATATCTGTTGCATATGTTTAATATAATCAAAAGTTGAAATTAAAATGAATTCAACAATTAAGATTTTATATTTTGAGTCATGTGCAATGGAAACAGTTTCTGAAAATGGACAGAAACTTTTAGTTAAATTAAAACTCAAATTAAAAGTTCATCAAGTTTTATTACATCAAACTACCTTCATCAGGTATAAGATCATCATCTACTTTCACTGTAAAATTCAAAGAAAAATCAAGATTCATTATAGATAAATAACCAGTATAGTGCATCATTAAATTTAAATAACATTATAAGGAATTGATATTAATAAAATTCATGATTTTAATAAAATCAAATCACAATTGAAATATTTCCATTTGAGTTGACAAAGTCAAGAGAAAGAAAAATATTAACATCAAGGATCAGTCAATAATAAATGTGTATGCAAGATAAACATTTTCTACAAATGGTTTGAACATTTTAATTAAATCATAACCTAAATTAAATATTATTCAAGTTTTATTTCAAGTAAAATCATGCTTTCAAGTAAAATCATGTGCTTGACTTCTTTCAACATAAATAAATATCAAAATCTGTAAATGTTAATAAAAATTGAAGGCCAATTGATCTATAGTCAAGGCCAACTAATGTACCACAATTTAGAAACATCTACTTAATAACAAGTAGCTATTCCCTTCTGAAGAATAGTGAAAACATGATGTGGTATAGTCTTCAAGGTACTGTAGTTGTTGGACAGATATATCTATCCAGCTACATTCTGGAGTGGTCAGTAACTAATTTCTATTTGTTGGGTAGAGATGCTGATTTTAATAAGGTTTGCAACATGACCCATATGTGATCAATGGTGTTTAAATCTGGTTAGTACAAGAGCTAACAGAGTACTTGGAAGTTAGTCAAATATTTCTGGAACTGGGTTTATGTCACCTGATTTTGAATCACCATCTTCTGGGGAAAAACTGATCAGGATAAGCAAAACTTATTTTCTGGTGATTGATTCATATATAGTTTCTTTTGTTCATAGTTGTACTTTATTCTTACAGAAAAGTGCTTGTTCTTTATTATAGTATCTCAATAAAACTGGCACAATTTGTTGGCAGCAGTAGATTTTATTACCTACCTTACATCAAAGCATTTATCCTATCTGAGATCACTGAGCAGAATTTATATTTTGAACTACTTCTTGTATGATACATATAAGTAGTATTTATCTCTCTCAAAATGTGTTATTTTTAGAATTTTCATTCTTGGCAAATGTTTTCATATTTCTCTTTCTTTTTGAAACTAGATGCTATATATTTACTGTTTTGCAATTCTGGATATCCAAACCATCCTGCAAAATCTAAGAGATTATCTTCCTTTATTGTTGTTCTGTTAAACAAAATCAGTTATATTATTTCCCAGGACCAAACTGTTTATGTTCTTCTATTGGAATAATATGTGAATCACAAATCTTATAGTACATATTCAATGGAACAGGGTGGGTAAGTGTCAGTAAACAGTAATTTTTCAGTATTATTTAATAAGCTTTGTTAATAAAAAATGGTCAAATTTAGTTTGATTGGTTTCTAGTCTTTTCACAGTTATTGCTTCAAACTTGTTTATGACTAGTTATATTTTATAAGTGTTGAAACGGCTAATAACTGTATTTTATATAGTACTTTCTTTATTATTGCCACTTTGTTGCATAACAGTCTGTTGAGCATTTGGTTGCAAGAGAAAGGTGTATGTGTTGGTTATGCTGAGGTGACAGTATTTGGTCGGCGAGGTGTCAAAGTTGGTAGGCCTGTTCTATGGGATGGCCTTGCACGTATTGGTGGATTGGCATCATAGTAGTGAGTTGAATGGGTTGATTGCTTGCAGAGTCGGAGTCACTTCATTGTGGAGTCAGAGTCACTGCTTGTGGTGGTAGCTTGGTTGCAGAGTCGGTAAGCCTGTCCTGTAGAATGTGTCCACGATGATGGTTGCAAGAGAATGCCTTGTACATGTTGGTATGCCAAAGTGGCAGCAATGGGTTGCCAAAGTGTTGCCCCGGAGCGGTTAGCAATGTTATAAATCTGACTATGATGATACAAGGGTGTGAGCATGAGTAGTCAGTGAAGTCATGAACCTGACTTTGTTGATGCAGAAGATGAGAATGTCAAGATTTGGGAGAAGTCATGAATCTGACTTTGCTGCTGCAGAGGATGTTACGAGCATTATGAGTCAGGAAAAGTCATGAATCTGAGTCAGTATTGGATATTGGTTGAGGTAGGACCTTTGGTCTTACTTCTGCTGCATCAGTATATAAGTGAAAATTGGAACTGGTGATAGCATAAACAGGAAATGCACCTGGTAGCTAAAATAAACAAGACATACAGGTGTCCTGAGCTTTTAATAAACAGGTTGCACAGGTGTCCTGAGTGGAAGGAAATGCATGCTTACATGTGCATGTGCCGAGAGAGGCATGGCCACATGAAGTGGCATAGTTGACATACCAGAAGAAGTTATAGCCACATGAAGTTGTGTCGGTATACAAATTCTTGATCTGAACAGAGAGGCTGGGTAAAGGTTCACCGAAGATTTGTCCATTAATTTCTGTGTGCGCAATCCTAACCTCTGTGATTCTCCCTCACTCTACCTATTCACCACAACTCAAACAATAAAGATATTGTTGGGGCGCACCCACCTTCTAACTAGTAATGGACTGGTCCCTCTTATATAAGTCAGCTCTGGAGAGAGAGTGATAAGAGCGTCAGAGAGAGAGTCAGCATGAGCAGTCCAGATAAGCTTACCCGGTACATACCGTTGGACTATAGACTTTGGATATTGTTTCGTACTAACCAACCTTCATTCTACTAATCACTCTATTGTTAATTGCTTTTATGAATATACCAGTATTTTCCTCTACAACTGTGTTTGTCTTGATTCATACACTGACACGCGGGAAACTCACAACTGACTTTGCCAATACAGAAGATGTGAGTGTTATGAACTGGGAGAAGTAACATATCTGACTTTGCTGATGCAGAGGGTGCAAGCATTATGAATTGAGAGATGAGTTGTCATGCTGAAGCTGGACAGCTGAAGTAGCCAGTTGAACCTGAGAGTGGCATTGGTTGGTGTCATGTTGAGTGGTGATGGTGACAGCAGCAGTGGTTGTGGCAGTGCACTGCTTTGTGTGCCAGCTGGTGGCCCACTAGGCCACAACTGTCCTGGTTGTTCACAGAAACGTGCTTTTAACAGGTCTGATAGTAACCAGGGGCATCTCTCTCTGGCAGGAACATTCACAATTGGCCACTGCCAACACTCGCTTCATAGACCAGACATGATGTATGGAGCCCATGCATAGAAAATGACTTTTTTATTTTGTTCTCTGTCTTCAATGAATTAACATCCAGCCAGCATGCAGAATGAATCAGAAGGAAATGTAATTGCAATGGAGTATAACAAGTATGTGTGTTGATTTAGGATTCAGCCTTGAACAAATTTAAAGTGGTGTGGATAACTACTATGGAAACATCTATAAAATGTTTTCAACAAAACAATATTGAACAAAAACAAATATGCAACTAGTTAAAAGATTATGAAATATTTATTCCATAAAATAGTAATAAGAAACAAGAGTCTCATCATAGAACATGTAAACAACAAAGTCTGAGTTTAGATATCTGTATTTCTGGGATAAAGAAAGTTAGCAATGTTTAACGTTCATCCCCACAAAAATTTACACTATTTATTTATTAAATTGTTTATTGGAACAATTGACAAAACATTGGCTGATTGTCAATTGATTCAAACTTTATAAAATGGTAAATAATAAGGATTTTCTTTTAATTGGTTCACATATATTTTTAGAATTTAGTAAATATTTTACAAATTTATGCATAAAAAATTGTTTCATATTTCTTTTTAAATGGATAAATGATAAATATTGCATTGTACAAGTTTTTAGAATGCTGTAAATATAAAATTATTCTTGCAAATAAACAACCTAATGAATAAATAGTATTCAATATTTTTGTTGTAAATTCTCAAGAACAAAAAAAATGTATAAATTCACTTTCATCATATGTTTAGGTTTTATTACAATTCTCATAATTGCTTTTTAAAACAATAAACATTGCTGAGGAGTGAAGGTAGTTAAAATAATAGTGGTGTCAAGGGAAAAATGTCCTTTTGTCACACTGTTTTGCAGGCATGAAGGTTAAACGTTGCTGAAAGATTATACTTACTGATCAGCTGGGGAGGGAAACTTTTCCATTAGCAAGGTAAAAAAAAAAGAGAGTTTATTTTTAAAAAATGTGACAATTATTATAACAATATCAAGGAGTCATAAATATTTGCAGTTATGTTGAGTTTTTTTTACTATTGTTCACTCAATACAAGAGCCACTGAAGGTAGAAGGTTATTGAAAGAGGTTGTTGTATGAATGTAAGAGGAGGTGGTAATAAGTGCAGATTATGATATGTCAGATAGAAAACAATTGACTCTAGACTTGAAGTAGTTAGGATTATAGTAATTAGGAAAGCATCCTCTTGGGAGTCTGTTTCACAAAATAGCAGTTCTTGGCTATCTGAATGGAATGAAGATTATTTGTACCAGTGTACGTGGCATATTATGCCATAGCTGTAAAGGTCTGAACTCATTGAACAAATCAATGTAGCTCATCAAAATATTTTCCATGGAAATAGTAATAGAGTAACAAGAGTCTTGCAGCATTTTGTCTGTGGGAAAGGGATTGTAGAAAATAATTTATCACCCATAAAGCTGTGTAGATGCTTTTGAACTCTGTCAGGGCTGGAAACTGAGAATTAGGCAGTTCCAGTCCAGATATGGCAGCAATACTCCATTTTTGGTTTAATCTGACTCTTGTAAAGATAGAGCATAGCAGGAGGAGACTGGTACTTTTTGGAGTGGTACAAAGAACTGGCCATTTTTTCAGCATCTTCAGTGATAGATCATATAAATTATACTTGAGGTCTGAGGTGCACTTGAGTCCCAGTAGACATTCAAAGCAAGGAACCTCTTTAAGAGTACAACAGACAATGCATCATGACAGGTGAAAATTCAGGGTCTGCTCAGTAATGATCAAATGTTACTAGCTTGGTTTTGGAGGTATTGAATGAGATATTAATAATGATAGTAATTTTAAAAATGATACATGCTAATCTGAAACTTTTTATTCACAAATTTCATTCTAATATTTTTGCCACATATGGGCTATTTGAAAAAGTGTAAATCTCTATTAACCTACTCCACTTTTAGATCAAGTCAAAGTTTCAAGATCTAATCTTACTTTGCAACTACAATTTAAATTAAGCACTTTATTATTTTATACTCATGCAGACATATATATTTAAAAATTGCTGCTTGTCCACAGCTGATGCAGGCAAAAATGCAGGAAAAGATTTGTTTACTTTAAATACTTTATGTTCTTGATTTCTTTTATTCTTTCTCTCATCTTCCATTTACCCACAGGAAAAAATTGTTCCATCATAACCTACTTACATTTGAGAACAAAACAGAAACAAACTTCCCATTTTCAATTATCAGTCAAATGTATATTATCATTAACTTAGTTGTCAAAGAGAACACTTACTATTTATGCTTTCATGTTTCTTGGCTCTAAAAACAAATTTCAGGTATAAAGACAGATATTAAGTAAGTTATGAAACTAAACAAAAACATAATTCCAGAAATATTTGAATTACAGAGGCATAAAAAGAAACAAAATTATAATTAAACTTGAACTACAGATTTTTTACAAAGAGGGTAATTTTCTTTTCCTTTTGAAAAAAAAAATGAACTGACCTGAAGCCTTTTAGAAAACTTGGATATCTTATGGATTATACATAAAGATTTTAAAATGATTTACTTAGATTACAAAAAATAGAAGCTTTTCCTATTTGTAAATCAAATTTTTTTTTGCTCAAATGCTTCATGCACAGTGAGATGATGAATTATTTGGAATTCTAACTTTATTCAGCACATGCTCTTCTGATTTTACAAGTATTAGATTGAATACAAAGAAATAACTTATGATTTTCTTCAAAGAGATTTTGGAATAATCATTTTCATTTAGTTAAGCAGCTGATATAGAAGTTTTATTCCCTTTGATACAATCTATAATTTTATATCTTTCTGACTAATCATGATCATTAAAGCAGACATATTTAATTGAAGCAAGAGAAAAATGAAAGAAAAGTTATAGTTACTGTGAACAGTAATTTAGAAAAAATAAAAAAAGCTGACCAGTTTCCATTCCTCTCTTTTTAGAGTTTGATCGAGTAAATAAAACAGTTGTGCACCAAAAGAAAAAGGATAGGATATACACATATATTAATAATGTACTAATATATATATATATATATATATATATATATATATATATATATATCATAGGCAGATCACATTAAAACCTAAACCATTTCTTCTGGTTACAAAGGGAAGCCTCTAAAGATTTAATGAATATGGTCTCTAAAACTAATATATGCTGATACATCACAGACAAATCACATTAAGACCTAACAGCCATTCCTTCTGTTTACAAAGTGAAGGCTGTAAAGATTTAATGAATATTGTCTCTAAAATTTGCAGATGAATTTGAATGTGACCATATTAAAAATGAAAACATACCCTGGTATGGTATGGTACAGTAAGTCATAGTACATTGTTTTCAATTTTATATTGGTCACATTCAGACTATTCCCAGAAACTATAACTTTTCTTTCTTTCTTTCATTTTCCTCTCACTTTTATTAAATATGTATGTTTTAATGGCTAATAGAATTTTGCACCCTTCACAAAATATTTTCTAGTTAATATCTCCTGCTCTTTGAGAATTACTGATTCTCCAAATATAATATTGACCATTTCCTTAGAGAAGATCTATTTATGAAAACTTACCTAAAAGAAAGAAATAAAGCTTTTGAAGCATCAAGAAAAAAGGAAATTCTTTTAAAATTTTACAAGTAGATACTGATATCATTTGAATGATATCATGTAATTAATTGGTAAAGGTGAAAACTCTGTTGATTTGATTCAAAATCAATATTTCAAGTTTCTTTCATAAATTTGTAGCAATGAACTTTATGAACATTGGAAGGTGAAACTGAGAAATCAAAACCAAACCAATTTACATAAAAGAAAATTCTTTGTTCAAGACTGACCAATATATATTTTGCCTTCCATTAATATGGTTTTTGATGCATACATTTGTAAATTAATAAAAACTAATAGACACATTGGTAAAATTATTATTATTAGATTCACCTTTATCAAGTTGAGATCAAGTTACAATTTAAACAGCTTTTCACCCTTCATTCCGTGACTTCTTAAAAGATCTTTTCTGAAATTGGCTTTAAATTTTAATGATTTTTTAGGTGATCTTTATCTAAAATGTGATTATCATGAATTTTAATTTAGTCTTTTGTAAATTAAAACTACCTTTATTTTAATTGGTTCTCAGGTTTTATTTTTTAATTTAAATTTGATGAATTATTATTTTATCTTCTACTTTTGCATGTTGATTTTTTTCTCTCTTTTCAAAAGAAACTTTTAGAGGTTTTTCAAGCTGTGTTCATACTGTTGCCAATGATGCTAATCTTTGATTATTTCCCTTATATTCTCTTAAGTCATGTTTCTTTTTGTAATTCTAATTTCTTATTTCCTATTATTTTTTTTCTTTCTCTTTATTTCTCCTCTACAAAATTTCTGGTTCAAAAGGAATGATAAGCAGCAACTGTACCATTCTGCTTTAATGGTTTTCAAAAGATCATATTTTTTGTTCTCTCAAGTCTTTATTTTCTTTAATTATTATCTTCTATTTCAATAAAATTCCAATTTCATCTTGATTGTTAATTGCTTTTGCATGTTTATGTTTTTTATTCTTATTCTTTTTCTTTCTTGTCTCTCATTGTATCAGCATTCATGATTTCCTGTTTTCACTTTTTTGCTGACAGCAATTTCCAGTTAGCTTTCTTCTCTATTTATAAGATTCTTCCTCTCTTCCCATATCTAGATTTTATAAAATGAATATATTGAGTAAATATGTTTTATATATTTGCTAGCAACAAAAACAATTCTGGTTTAAGAGTTTCTATTAAGTTAAGCCAGTCTTGCTCTCCAATTGAAAAACTGACATAACACAATCTTCCGGGCCACATTTTTTCTCTCTTGCCATACAAAACTGAACTTAACAAGAAATTAAGAATATGATGAAGTCCTGAAAAGTGTTTGATGTTTATATCTCCAATTCAAAACTTGCATTTTGCATTTTTTTCTCTTGATGATGACCATAATTACTGTCCTCTTGCAGTTGATGGTTAGTCCTTTTTTCTCATTTTCTTCTATTCTGTGTAGAAGGTCCTGTAGTTTCTTTTTCCCTTAGAATAGTGTCATTGTTGAGATTGAATAAATTTGGGAAAAAATGCATCCTTGTCTCACACACCTTTCTGTTTTTGTATAGCTACTCAATTTCTTTTCATATAAGGACTGGATTATTCTAACATCTTTGCCAAATAGAACTAGTTTTCCTAGCAATTCAAATAGATCCTTGTGCTATAACTTGTTAAATGCTCTTACATAATCTATAAAACATAAGTGCACATTTTTCTTCCTTTGAATAAAAGAATATTGCATGCAAAATGTGGTACAGTCTTAACATTGGCACTATTTAACATTGTATATATAATAAAGTTGCCTGGATTGATAAACTAGGATGATTCATAAATCTCAACACTGACATTCAAAATTGATTTTGATATACACATTAAAGAACTTCTTATGCAGAAAAATACAGTTGTGTTTATGATTCTCTTGGGAAACAATATTTTATGACTCATATAGAATCTTATAACTTTCATAGAGAAAGACACTTTATGACTCTCATGTGGAACAGTTCTTTTTTTTTACTCTCCTTCCCTCAGGTGTTATAAAAACAGTGCTCAATGTTTTATATAACAGAGCTATTAAGTATAAAATTAGTGAATATACATAATATCCAACATTGATAACAACTTGGAATTTCATGCATACGTGTAATCCTCAGGAGAATTGCATGTTTACATGAAACTCTCAGTCATGTTATTGATGTTGGATATTACGTATATTCAATATATATATATATATATATATAAGTGACACCATGTTTATCACAGCGTTTTGGCTGTTGTACGCTCCGGCCTTCTTCAGGTGGTTGGAATGTGGAACTGAACCCTTTAATTCGCTCACTGGGGTAAACTGTTCTAGTTCCACGTGCCATGTCTAATGGATGTCTCCTGTTAATTCCCCTCTCAAAGTTCTCCACTGCCTTAACCAGGTATTGAACTCACACTCTTTGGGTCCTGTCACTGGATCTAACTAACACTTTTATCCACTGTGCTATGTGTCCGTGTATGAATTTCTGGATATTATAAACCTAATGTCTTCAGCAACCATTTTTTACCAGTGCTTATATTGCAATTTTTGCTGTTATCATTGCCTGTTTTTTTACCAGAGCTCATATTGTAATTTTTGTTGTTATTATCGCTTTTCTCTGGCACTACTTATTACTGGTTCCCATATTGTATTCATTTCTATGCTTGGTCAGCTCAGGAGATTTTTGTGGCCTAGCATATGTGCTGATTCCTTAAGTTTATGAATGGACCAGTATTCCAAAAGATAATCTGATGGAGATGTTGACTTTCTGTATACAAAAAACACATTTCGGAATGGGATCACACATATATCGACAGGAGAAGGGCTTAGCTTTACCACCAGCAATGGCGAATATATACATGGAATACTTTGAGGAAATGGCATTAGAATCTATATCTCCAAAGCCAACTCTATGGTTAAGGTACATAGATGACACCTTCATACTCTGGCAACACCAGGAAGATGTTCAGGTTCTACAGGACTATGTGAACTCAATAAGACCTTCGATACAGTTTATGATGGAGAAAGACAGTAACAACACACTCCCATTCCTGGATGTTCTAATATCTCTGATGTGGGGCCAAAGTCGGGACCACAGAAGGAAAACACGGAACATGGATTAGATGTAAGAAAGATATATTAACAACAGGTTACAGAGATAGTGTAAGCGGAGCTTACTATATGTTAGTGTCCAATACTGGTAGTCGTACGCGGCTCTCACTGTCTCTCTAGAGTGTTGTGTCGCATACTTAATATAGACCTGGAAGAGTCTATTGTGTAGGTAGTTCCAGTCTCACAATGATCTCAAACAGAGCATGGGTTCAAGATATCCGTATACCGTAAACCAACATTCACTGGACAGTACCTCAATTTCAACTCCCACCATCTATACAGTGTAAAGGAAGGGATCGTCCATTGCTTACAACACTGAGCAAAAGTCATAAGTGGCAACCCAGAGACATTAGATAAAGAATTGGTTAGTATAAGTAGTACCCTACAGCATAACAACTACCCTGGGTACATGGCAGCAGCCCCTAAAAACTGGGATAGGCGGGTACAAGAGGAGGAGGACAACAACACTCAGAAAACAGTCTGCCTGCCTTACGTGAAGGGGTTATCAGAGAAAATACAAAGGATCTGCGGTCCATATAACATCAGGACAACCTTCAAAAGCTGGATGGCACTTTGCAGATATCTCTGTTTAAGACCCCCCACCCATAGAGGAGAACATAACTAAAGACTGTGTGTACTCTATCCCAGGCAGCTGCAGAAAGAAATATAAAGGAGAGAAAGGGCGCCCCCTTAAGGTAAGGCTTCAAGAACATCAGAAAGTGGGAAGTGAAAAAATCAGGCATGGCTGACCGCATATGGAGAGAAAAGGGAGATCACCACCCTCTGTGGAATCAAGTTGAGATCATAGATAAAGAACATCACTGGAAAATTCGTAAACTTAAGGAATCATCACATATGCTAGGCCACAAAAATCTCTTGAGTCGACCAAACAGAAATGAATACAATATGGGAACCAGTAAATAAAGTGGATAAAGGTGTTAGTTAGATCCAGTGACAGGACCCAAAGAGTGTGAGTTTAACCAGGTGGTGGAGAACTTTGAGAGGGGAATTAACAGGAGATAACTGTCATCCAATAGACATGGTACGTCGATGTAGAACAGTCTACTCCAGTGGTAGGATTCAGTTCGACATTCCAACCACATGAAGAAGCTGGAGCATACAACGGCCAAAACATTGTGATCAAAACATGGCGACAAAGATGAGGACAATAGTCCAAATAATGTAAATAGTGTACATAATACCTCATCTCAGAAATGTAGACAAATACTCAATGAAACACATTTAAATATATGTTTATATTTATGAGAATGTATCTGAAAAGCTGTATGATTATTACAATTACTGTATTTTGCATTTTGTTTTTATATTTTATATTGAGCTCTTTCATTTTACAATATTGGCACATTTTAAACATATTTTATATATAAAAAACATATATTACTTTATCCATTGCACTGGTTGAACTCTCTGAATAACAATTTCAAATGTTAAAAAATTTTTTTTATAATTTTACTTGGATATCTTAAAAGACAGCCAGATTCAGTATAATTAAAAAATTCTCCTTGTTTTAGAATATGTTCATACATTCCTTTGTTGTGAAAGAACAAGTTTATTAAATTTGTCCATTTTGAATAGCTAACATGTTTGAACACTAACTGCTGTATTTTGGGCAAAGATATTTTCAGTATTTTCTGTTTTTATTGCAATTTTATAGCAAAAGTGGTTTTTATCAAAAGCTTTAAAGAAACTTAATGATGCTCTAAAAATGTTGCTAAATTTTATGATTTTCTATTAAAATGCTTTTTCCCTCATAATTTTTGGCAATTATGACAACAAATTTGGTTGCAAAACCATTCAATTAGGCTACTGCTTCTACCAAAATTTAATTTTTATATCTTTAAATATTGGCATGTAATAAATTCATACACTAATGTATCTGGCTTTTTTGTTTCAATTAAACCTGAAACTTATCTTTCTCTTACAGCTCAAAATGAGCTAATAATTTTTCTTTAATTTCCCAAAAATATTTATTTATTCTGTTTATAAGGAAAGAAAAGCATTTTCAATTACATATTTTTTGTCAACAGAGTCTGCTGGATAATTTAAGCTTTTTTTTTTAATTCAGCTAACCTCAAATTGTACCTTTATTTTGCATATGAATGTGAATCTTAAAACCAAATTTTGAATTACAGAAATAAAACTTTGCATTTTATCTTCTCTATTTTACAGGTAAGTCATTCAAAATATTTTGATGGAATACTGTAATGCATCAGCTATGATTCATTTTTGTGAAAATCATATTACCTGAAAGAGAGGTAAGTTGAACTTACGGCAAAACTTTTTGAACTAATTCTACTGAGTAAAGGATTTTAGACTGTGACTGATAAGCTTAAGAGAATTAAATTATTTATAAATACCATATTTGATGGTATGTAAGGACACAGCACCAACCCACCCATCTGCATTTAATATTCTAGCATTATGGAATTTGGCTTGGTACAATTACTAGTAGTTTATAGTGTCTGTGTAAATATTAACTGATCAGATACTTCAACTTTGCATATAAGACCCTTACAGATATTTTTAAGCTATTTTGGAGGCAAAATTTGAAGGTTTATATACTATCAAATATAATAGATAAACTACTGCATCTGTGTCATTTTTACAGGTACCTGTAATGAACAGTTATGTAAAAGTAGACAAGTGGCTTGCATCTAATGTAAAGGAAAATAATAACCTCCTTACCTCAATATGTGACACACGGCAACAATGTTTTGTTCCTTTAAAAATCGCCTCTGTCTCCTTAGTTATTCTGGAAATGTATGATTCTGAAATGTTGGTTTTATACAGCTTAGTGCAGTTCGACCAGTAGCAATCCATGTGCTGATTGGTCAGACTGGAGGATGACATTTAACTGTGTGACTGAAGATGAAGCCAAGAATGCTGATTGGTCAGTTGGCTGTGGTTTTGGCATAATAAAAAGGGCTGAAGCAGTGAGAAGTGGGTGGTGATTTTTATGTTGGTGACACGTGACTGAATTCGAAAATGGTGTCTCCAAAAGGAGCATTCAGTGTTGTACAAGTGGCATCTGAGGAATAGGACCTAATTTACCTACAGAAAGTACTACAAACATCTTATTATAACAGTGCCCACTGTCAAGACAGAACTTTTCAACCTTGTTAAAACATAAGAAAATAGATCAGTTATGATACTATCTTTATTTGTACATAGTATCATAACTGATATCCTTGCTTCTGATTGGGTGTCATAAAAAATCATGGTTCAATCCTGATCTCACTATGATTATTCACTTGTAGTCACATTTTTCATTTTCTTTTCTTTCTAAAGAATGTGATTTTTCTCTCCTTACTTATTGTTCCTGTTTTCTAGAATGTTTTAGGAGTTTATGTTACTGGAATAAGATATTTGCTTAGGAACTTCTGAAATTATTATTTATTAGAGTGAACGCTGTACTTAAGAAAAGTGGTGAACTTACAAACTGTGAATAATGAATTTGTTTAGTGAAAATTCTATAAATAGCCTTTTACCAGATTTGGCATAGCCTGAATGAATTAAAAAATTAATCTTTGATAAATGATACATTTAGATTTGATTATAAAACTTTGATCAAGTGATGTGCTAAAACTATTTAGCTTCAATTTGTTTTGCTGGTTTAATCCAAAAATGAATAAATTCTGAAATGCAAACAGCTAAGGAAATAAGTAGTTATATTTGAACCTACACAGTTTGAATTTATTTCTAAGTTATTTAGATACCAATTTCTGACTATTCTATTTCTGATTGACAAAATATTCTGATTGACTATTATATCTTTGTGAAGATACTTTATTGGCGTGTTTGTTTATATCTTGTCCATTTACATTTGTATAAAGTATGATTTGCTGAATTTTGCCTTGAAATTTTGAGTCTATATATAATTAATGGTAAAGCATAGGGTTCAAGACATGGACAAAGAAGGAGATTATGATGAAAAAATATATGTTAAATACTTTTTCATTATCAGGTTATAGAATTATTGATTTACTAATGTAAAACCAAGAAGTCGTTTAAAAAAATTATATTTAGTCAGATTTTGGGAAGTAGTTTGGGCAAAGACTTTTCAGCACAATCTTTTGTTTATATATATATATATATATATATATATATATATATATATATATATATATATATATAATATTAAAAGAACAAAAAATAAACAGAGGGAAGATAGAAAAAAAGGGAGAAGGAAGAAGATTTTAAAAGAGGATTTCAAATCTCTCATCCTTCCTTTTAATAGTACTTTTACTGCCACTAATGAAAAATAAAACTTTTGCTCAAATTAAAATTTGTAAAGAAACAAACATTAAAATGACAAAATATTTTTACAGATTACAACATAGACCTTACACAGTATTACCCTTCTGCACCTTAAACTATGTTTCTTTTCTTTTTATTATGCTAAATGTTGTTTCAGGATGTGAGTGATCATGGCTCTCCATAACTTCCCATCTCTTATATTTCTAAGCCTAAGCCACTATAAACTTTGTATTAACTAAGCCCCCATGATTTTTATGAAAGTCAACTCTTCACAACCTAATTTTTCATTCTGGTAAGGGATGTAATAAGGGAGATTTGATTGACTATGTAAATGAATGTATCTTAAATGATTTTAATGTCCCATCTTTCAGGCATTTTATTCAAACTTTTATTTTCTCTTTAAAATTCATACCTTTTAGGTTTTCTATGAAAAATATTGAATAAATTCTTATATATATTGTTTTAATCATTTCAACCCAAGCAAGGTGATCATGCCTCTAGGATGTGGGAGGGGGGTTTACAGAGAGTAAAAGAAAATGAGAAGACTTATTGAGAAGAAGTGAGGTGAGGAAAGGATAATAAAGGATGTTTCATTTACATTTTTGAAAATTATGAGTAGAAGGGAAGCGAGAAGTCAGAAGGGAGTTCCACAAGTGATGTGCAAGAAAAGAAACTATTAGAATAAAACAGTAAGACCTGGTAGCCTATCTAGTAGCATACTTAAATGCATATAGTTGAGGCACTAAAATAAAAAAAGCTCATCTGAAGAGTTGCCATGAAAATATTTGTAGAAAAGACAGAGGGAAGCCACATCACATTGGTGAGAAAGTGACTGAAGATGATATGGCAGATCAAGATTGATTACATTACAGACTCTTTGAATTTTGTCAAGATGTACAGCAGGAGTACCAAACCAGATATGGTAGCTGTAGTTAATGCACAGACAAATGGTAGATTTATAAATTCAAATTTACAAGCAATTTCTTAAACCAGTTAACTACTGAGTCCCTTTTCAAGAATAGTTGCTAGGTTTACTTTGTTGAATCTGTCAGGATTGCTACTCAGAGAGAAATAAATACTTGTGTCATCTGCATAAATACCTACAGGGTGCAATGAATAAATTTTCTCTAATTTATGCAAAAATAACACTGACATCTCATTTTAGCAGATATATTTACCAAAATTACACAGAAATATCTTGAAATACTATACAGTAAATTTATTCAATAAAATTGCCTTTGGTTTCGACCACAGCTTCCAGATGACTTCTGAATCTCTCGCAACTCTTTTGGATGGTCTCCTTACTTAAGTTGGTAAATGTTGTCATAATCTTTGCCTTCAGTTCATCTTTGGTGCTACAAGGAGTTTTGTTTGTTTTTTATATAACTGTGCCTCACATATAATAATCAAAAGGGTTGCAGTATGGGGAGTTAGATGGCCAGATGTAAGGGGTGATATGGTTGCAGTATGTCTAGCAGCCATGAATAGGTTTTCCTGCTTGTCTGGCATGGTGCAGAGTCCTGTTTCCAGACATAGTGTCTTCCAGCAGCCATGCTCTTGATCCAGGGTAGCACTACATCCTCAAGGCACTTGATGTAGGCCTTTGTGCTGAGTCAGAGACTCTGTGGGAAGATGAACAGAATCATTTTGTCACCATCACCAGTGATCACTCCAAACACCATGATGTTGACTCTGAAAAGTTTGTATTGGAGCTTCTGGCATGAATGCCAAGCAGTACTGCATGCCATTTTAAAATTTATGGCAGAATGAATTGTGTCATGGTGCTCTTTTTCTCACAGGTAGTGCCCAACTGACCCTACTATATTGTATAGTCAACAAAATCAAAAACAAACACCTCACATGTGCG
The DNA here is from genome assembly GCA_903632075.3 of Acanthosepion pharaonis. NCBI lineage: Eukaryota > Metazoa > Mollusca > Cephalopoda > Sepiida > Sepiidae > Acanthosepion > Acanthosepion pharaonis. The sequence continues at coordinate 202,379 of CAHIKZ030005176.1, read as the reverse complement.
AAATTAAAAAATATAAAATGACGACAATTTACCCATCGCATCCTGTAGTTGAGAACTGATGACATTGGGAAGAGGTTGTTGATGAAGATCAGAAACTGCATAGGTCCAAGGATGGAGCCTTGGTAGATCCTGCAGCAAACCTATGCTGTTTTTGATCTTTATCAATTGCCTTCCCAGGAATGATTTTTGAAGCAAACTTAAGTTTCTCAGGTTAACATTATGCATTATAATATAACATTATTATTAACAGTATTCTGAACATACATTGTCTATTTTTTTATCTGACATTTTTCTTTTAGTACCAAGAACTTGCACAGACAATACTTTTTCTAATTTATTATATTGTCACTGTATGTTAGAAGTATAAGGATAATTATAGGCATTCTGTGTTTGCACAAAACACTTATCAACCACACTGGAAAGCAATAATGAAAATGGAAAATAGGTGTGAAAATTGTCTGCAGTTTTTCTCAACACCTTTATACCACTGGGATAAATAAGTTTTATAACTACTAGATACACAGTATTGATAGGTGGCATCTCCTTTTAAGATTTGCAAGTGTTCAATTATTTTTGTATTAATTAGGCATAACATTGCTCAAATACAACTATTTTAAAACAGGTATTAGATATTGTCTCCCACCTACCTAGAGTACATTTAGCAGAAGACAAGTTTGTCATTCTCAAATCTTGTTTTATTTAATATATATATATATATATATATATATATATATATATGATAAAATAAAAAAACAATTAGGAAATGTATCTCAATCTAACATACTTCACTTTTATTAAAGCTTCGTCAGAGATCGAGATAAATCCAAACCAAAACATGATTATTACGATATCTTGATGCAGCTCACTGATCCACACAGAGGTAACAACAACAGACATTCCCTGACACACCAATGAGGGTGAAATCTATAAACACACACACTTATACACTTATATGAATTACTGTTACTGTCCAGCATACTCCAAGACACAAAAAGCATTTTTGTATATACATACTATTACACTATCACACAGTTTAATGTGCAAAATGTTCTTCACACATATTTATATAATTTCTGTTGTGTTAATGCACAATATGCATCTGACCAATAAAAATTAACAAAAAATCTTAACATACCAGTACACTGTCTCTTTGCTTTTTTCATTTCTATCTCAATCTCTGATGAAGCTGTCATAAAGTTATCATAAAAGTGAGACATGTTAGATTGAGATATGTTTCCTTCTTATTTCTTTATTTTATTTTATTATCTTGTCAGATCCTTATCAATATCTGATCCACATTTGATCTTCAGCTCATATATATATATATATATATATATATAAATCATTAAATATATATAAATCATTATATGATTTATATATATATAAAATCATTATATGAATTATATATATGTATGAATTATATATATGTAATGATTTATACATATATATATATAACTACATATATATATATATATATAAATCATTAAATATATATAAATCATTATATGATTTATATACATATAAATCATTATATGAATTATATATATGTATGAATTATATATATGTAATGATTTAAATATATATAATGATTTATATATATATATATATATATATATATATATATAAATCATTACATCTTTTATAAAAAAAAAACCTTTAAATAATTTTTTTCTATTGGAATTTTTGTTTCTGTTTTTTTAACTTTGAGTTACTATTATTATTATTATTATTTTTAAAATATTAATGTTAATGTGTCATATTCCGATTGTAAACATCCTTTAACTATGTCCCCTACCACATATATGTTTTCCTTTTTCTTTTTTCATTTTCTCTTTTATCTCTTTTTCTTTTCCTAATTTTGTTTGCATGCTTTTTATCTTCCACTCCCTCAATCACCTTTTCTGTTTCAAGATATATATATCTCCTTCAACCACCCTGTCACTAACCCCTCCTGCCACCAATTTAAACCTGCCTCCTCAAACACATGTGTGCATAAATTCAAAATAATAATACTTAATTCTTCTTGTACTTGGAATATTTGTCACCCATTTATTTGTATGAAAATGTTGATCTGATGAATTAGAATTGAATTTCAATTCTAAGGAAATAAATTATAATCACCATGAAGTTTTAAAGTTGTCTGTTTCTTAATATAATTAATATTTGAATTGAGCTCTCTGGATTATATCGTCCCTGGAATTATATATACGGATTAACAAAGGCATCTTTTAACTTTATTTAAATCATATATATATATATATATATATATATATATATATATATATATATATATATATATGCATGTTTCATTAAAAACGACAGACAAGGTACTACTGTTAAGCTTTTTATTTAATTTTTCTTGTGTTCTGACAAGAGCTT
>CAHIKZ030005176.1:142500-195000 GCA_903632075.3 Acanthosepion pharaonis | reverse complement strand
TATTTGGACTATTGTCCTCATCTATGTCACCGTATTTATTACAATGTTTTGGCCGTTGGGTGCTTCGGCCTTTTGGTTGGAATGAACATTTTATTTCGCTCACTGGGATAGACTGTTCTAGTTCCACATGCCATGTCTAATGGATGTCAGTTGTCAATTATCTCCTGTTAATTCCCTCTCTAAGTTCTCCACCACCTTAACCAGGTATTGAACTCATACTCTTTGGGTCACTGGATCTAACTAATGCCTTTATCCACTGTGCCGTGTCCTTGAGGACATCTGTGTATGAATTTTTAGGTATTATAAACCTAATGTCTTCAGCCTCATTTTTTAACCAGTGCTCATATTGCAATTTTTGCAGTTATCAATGCATATTTTTAACAGAGCTCATATTGCAAATTTTTTTTTCAAAAATTGCAATATGAGCACTGGTAAAATGGTTGCTGAAGACATTAGGTTTATAATACCCAGAAATTCATACATAGATGTTCTCAAGGACACATGGCACATGGAATTTTAAAAACAAAGTAGGACCAAGGACTTCCCAACTCTTCATCATGAAGTTCAGTATTTCACAAATTGATAGTGTTTCTCTATTCTGTTCAAGTCATTGATACTGTAAATTATTCTTAGAGAAAAGATACATTTTCTTAAGTTATTCTTGAAGAAAAGATTTACCTATTTTTGTATAAATAGCATTTATGATGAAAGAAAATTTTGTATTTTAGGCAATGTTTAACAATGGCATGTCAAAAGGACGTTTTTTTTTCCCTTGACACTGCTATTATTTTAACCACCTTCACTTCTTGGCAATGTTTATTGTTTTAAAAAGTGATGATTAGAATTTTAATAAACCCTAAGTCTATGAAAGTGAATTTATGCATTTCCTTTGTTCTTGTGAATTTATTTATTAGATTGTTTATTTGACTGGTTGGCAAAACATTGGCTGTCAATTGATTCCAACTTTATAAAATGGTAAATAATAAGGATTTCATTATAGATGGTTCACATATTAATATAATTTAGTAAATGTTTATAAATTTATGAATAAAAAATTGTTTTCTTATTTATTTCTTTATAAATTGGTAAAGGATAAATATTGCATATTGCATTGTATTAGTTTTTAGAATGTTGTCAATGTAAAATTATTCTATTTACACTATTTACATTGTTCAGACTGTTATCCTCATCTTTATTCCCATAATCACAACATTTTGGCCATTGTATGCTCCAACTTTCTTCAAGTGATATATGTTGGAATTTCAAACTGAACCCTTTTTTAAGTGACTTGACCCAATGAGTTGTAAGTTCAATACCTGGCCACAGCAGAGGGAACAAAAACTTGAGTTACTAAAGGGAATTAGCTGCAACTGAAACATCCAAAAAATGGCACATGGAATTAGAACAATCTCCCTACCCATGTACTAAATAAAGGGTTCATTTCAAAATTCCAACATATCTCACTTGAAAAAGGTTGGAGCATACAATGGCAAAAACATTGTGAATATATCAATAAAGATAAGGACAACATTCTGAATGATGTAAACAGTGTAAGTAGTTTCAATACCTCATCTCAGAAATATAGGTCTCTTAGACTATTTATTTTCTGGGAAATATATAAATGCAGAGATTTCTCATGCTTTATTAAATTAAATATATGTAGATACATCAATTAGTCTTTTTCCACAACAATTATTTATTCCTCAACATAATCTCCTTAAAGTCAGTTGTAAATGAACATTACACAGTGACATTTTCAGATCAAAATTCATTTAATATATCAGGTTATGAACTTGATCCAACATCATACATGATGTTAACTAAATATGTAACACATAGCAAAAAATAAGCTTTCACTTTTTATCTAATTCAAACATGGTTAACCATTTTCTCTTTTGTTAAACTGTTTATTTGTTTTGCTGATAATAGTAGCATCCTTGTAAAATAATATAATTATAAGTAAAATAGTATTAATATGTTAGTGACTACATCAGAAAAGTATGTTATTAAAATAGGATTGAAAATCACAACAGTTGAGTCATGATCAAAAGAACAAACATATGCAGTCAAAAGGAAACAGTGTACATCAATCTCATTTAAATTTAAGTACTGAATATTTATTAAAAAAAAAATGTTCAATTCTTACAGCAGAGCTGACCTCATTAAATAACTTAACACCAAGTATGAGCATAATTTACCCAATATCAAAAGGCACCTAAGCAGACCAAACCAGGTTCATTTAAAACCAGCAGCCCAGAATTTAAATTACAGAAAGATATTTGGAAAAATATTACTTCAACAAAGATGTGATTGAGATTTGTTTACTTTTTAAAAAAAAAATGTTTTTAATTTTATGTTATACCTGTTGTATTAAGATGTCAAAAATGATTACCTTCACATACTTTTAAGATCTTTGTGTTTTTGTGAATTGCAAAACAATTTTGTTTGGAATTTAATAAAATTTGCATTTAAAGTATGGGATTACCCCCACCCTATTTGCTAGGGGACTTTTCTTTACACCTGCTAGGATGGTTTTGTATAAAGCTGTACAAAAAGGAAAGGATATAAATCCTCTCTCTTCTTTTGCTCATCAACCACAAGAGGCCATAGTGGACATGTCACTTTTCCCATCTGGGGAAATTTCTTTGCTCCTAAACCATGTTTAACATTACATATGTAACACAACAGTATCACTACACTATCCCCTGTTTAAACTGAACCCATGACTACAATAATATTTCTACTTCAACCTATCACATAAATATATCTGTCTCCAACACAAGAAAATATCCCAGTTCAAACAAATGAGACAATACCACGATAAACTGATGATTCCCATAACAAACTGATAACCTAAGGCCATTACAAGTTTTTCAAAGAAACATTTTGTTAGTCACATTCTCACTCACAGTAGAAGGTTAGTGCTTTGTTAAAGAGTGGATTTTTCTCTTCTTTTCTGAGCTACGTTACACCAAGTTTTGTACATAAATATATATAAAATAAATCATCTTGTTTATCTATGAAGTACACTTACCAATATAAAGCAAAATTTTGGCATGAAAATAAACAATTTAACATGAAATAACAGCAGCATATTTTTACTTAATTCAATTTGACATGCAACTAGTGTTTTATAGATATTTTGAAATTACAGAAATTTGTAATAATTTCAAAAACAGCATACATTATCTTTGGCTTGATGATTAATATTTAAATTTTTATTTTTGTTGTTGATCATAAATCATTTTACTTGTGTGACAAGTTGATAATTAATAGATTTTCTTATTCATTTGTTGATTCTGACATTTTCCACATTTTGGAGATTAGGAGCCAAAGAAAATTTAAAATTATTATTTTCATTTTTTTCTTTTGCAGAATTTGATGAATATATAAGGTGATCCATGTTTGACAAACATGAAATGTTTTGATATTTCTAATTTTAATATTGTATTTAAGATTTTGTTAATTACTCACCATTTAAAATGTATGATTTATATCTCTAAAGTTCAATTAATAAGACTTAAATTTCATATACATTGATGTGCCAAAAGATAACATTATGTAAAGATGATGGGTGCTTGTGCCCCCATAATGTCATGGAAATCCCTAAACCTATAACAGTTGTACTCCAACATCTGCTGAGTCAGTGTGAACACTGGCTATGTTTTTCTTAGCAAGACTACGTGAATTATCAGAGCATGATATTGGGTGCCAGACAGCTGGAACATTCCATTTCTGAAACTGTGGGAACATTTGCAATCTTTCAATCTACAGCCTCACATGTATACTGGGAGTACCTAATGGAAGACATTACTGCCAGCCGTAGACAGCAAACGTCTTTAATAATTGTGTCCAGATATGTGTTCCACAGTTTTAGTTTGTGGCTATGGTAGTGTTTAGGTGTGGCATAGACTACATGAGGCTATGGATACCAGTTTTCAACAAGGTAGCATGCAAGCTGGTGGTGGTGTCATATTGGTGTGGGTTGTGTTCACATGGCAGTGATTGGGTCTGCTGGTTTGCCTAAACATATCATTTACCAGTGACTGCTAATTTGCACTACTTCATGATCATTTGCATCCACTCATGGACTCTGTATAGATTGGTTATTCCAGCAGGATAATGCACCATGTCATTTAGCCCAAGTTAAGGAACATATTGGGAACTTTTGACAAATGGTGTAGCCACCACATTTACCCAATATTAGCCCAACTGAACATTTATAAGATTTGATATAGAGGTCTGTTTACTCACAAGATCCTGTATCTACAAATATTTATGAGTTGTGGATAGTTATCAAGATGGCATAGCTCAATATCTCTCCAGAGTTCTTCCAACATTTTGCAGAATTGATAATAAGTCAAGTTGCTGTCTTTTGTCAGGCTTGAAGGATCTTACACAATACTAGGTACTTGTCATATGAGTTTTTGGCACGTCAATCTATATCAGGCATATATATAATCCATATTATCACCAGCCATTCCTAAATACTTCCATGTCAATTGTGACTGTGCTATTCTCAGCCATGATTTACTACTTCATATTTCTATCTGGTCCTTTTCTACTGCATTTACTATTTACTGGGCATAATCTTTTGCTCCATCTGGTATTCTTTATTCCTGCCATTTGTTTCATCGACCTCCATTTTTGTCACTTATTCATGTCAATGATATTTCTTATCTTAGACTCAGATTCAGTTTCATGTTGACCACTTTCTACTTCTGAAATTAAATTCCTAGCAGTGATTTTTGCATATTTCTAAGTTTGTTTTCAAGTGATTTTGTTAATTTCCATGTGTTGCACCAGTACATCATAGCTGGCATTATACATTCATCATTCACTTTATATTTTAAGCATATTGGCAATGTGCTTTTCATTTCTTCTCAGTTTCCAAATGATCATTGTATATTGTTTGATTTCATTTTCATCTTTCAGTATTATTGCCTGTGCTCATTAGCTGTATTCTTTGACTTCCTCCAATTCTTCATACTCTATTCTCTTTCTTTTTTTTTGAAATGTTACAATTGAACATTATTTTTCTTTTTATTTCTGTTCATTTTTAAATCTACATTGAAAATTTCTGAATTCTGATCTCATAGCATTTCTTGTAATTTATTTGATGATTTTTAGTAAATTGTAGATGGTTTAAATATGGTTTAAATATTCTCTGTTTATATTTACTCCTATTCTGTTTTTTGAAAGATACTTTCAAGACATACTGTAAATAATTTATGTGAAATTTTTTTCTTTTGTCTCATTCTGTACTCAATCTTTATTTTATCTTTTTCTTTGTGTAGTTGAATTATTACAGTACTGTTAACATAAACATTTCTATAATTTCCATTAATATCTCATCTCATAGTGAAGACTGTTGACTATGTTACTGAGTCAAATACCTTTTCATAGTCAACAAAAGCCCCAAAAAATGATTTGATATATTCAGTTGTCTACTTTTTTCCTCAATCAGTTGGTGTTTTTAGATGGCCTATTATGGAATAATGACTCTTAATAACTACCTGATCATATATATATATATATAATATATATATATATATATATATATATATATATATATATATATATATATATATATATACATATATCTGAATTTTCTTTAGGATGTTTGTTAATCTCTATATACTTTTGAGATTAATTTGTATATGTTTCATAGAGTGAGAGTTTCTAAAATTTTTATCACCACCTTAAGAACTACTATTCATGGATTGAAGTTTTGCAGTACCTTTCTTCTTCATCTATGTTGAGTAAATAGCTGTCTGTTGAATTTCTTTCCAACACCTTCTAAAAAATTTTCTTACTATGATGTCTTAACCTAGTGCTTTTTTGCATTTTAAATATAAACATTAGTTCCTTTGTTATTTCTGGGGAAATTGCTCACATCAACCCAAGTGGATGTTGCTGGTATTTTATTTTTGAAATATGTAAGTTTGCATTGTACCCCTCTGTTGTCTTTAATATCTTACCCCTTCACTTATTAAATTCCCCATTTCTGTTTTTCAATGCAAGCATTTGACATTTATCTATTCAAGTGTTTACATTTTTTTGAAAGCTTCTTCTGTGTTCCATGTTCATTTTCCGTTTTTTCTTTTCCTGTTCATTTATTGGTTATTTTGTGCAATTCTATCTTTTCAAGTTTATCTAAAAAAATATTTAATGTCAACATTTCTAATATTTTTCATGGTTATTTTGAGGATTTCTCTTTAGTATTGCTATTTTCTTCTGTTTTGTCTAATGTTTTTGCAACTTCCTTCCTTATAATTGTCAATTTCTTTTTCATATTTTATGTTGTTTTAATCATTCTACAATCCATGAAAATCTGTTCTTGATTTCTGCCTGAAATTCTGTGATGTTCTCTCTGATCTTATTACAATAGGATTTCTTTCATGGGATTATTTTTTTCTCTAAAGCTACCAAATATTTGTGGGTTGACTTTGGGTCATTGACAGCAGATAATTATCCAAACAATTTTAATAAAAAAAGGCTGCTAAGTAAAACTTAGAAGAATAGAAATTTTTTTTGCTTATTTGTTTTTTACCTAAAAAGAGAACATGATAACAAAGTAATGTCTTCTCACTGACCTTGAAAAAGCTGCCATTACTCACAAGTTCAACATGTCATATTAAAGGCTGTGTTTACTCATGGATCCTGGATCACATTTTGTCCTAGCAGCATCTACCAGAAGACTGCGGTCTTTGTCAAAAAGGTGCTACAGTAATTGGTGTTTAAGTGTCACATGACTAAGTGTGTTACATACTAATCAGGGTGGGGAAGTGGAAGGACAGTTAATCCAAAGCTACCAATCTGAGATCACTTTCTGTTATAACTTTGTTCATAATAAAAGTCAAATGATGACATTTTTATTTATTTAATAAATACTACTCATGATAGCAGGCATAAATAGGTCATAGATTATGCATTATGTCATAATTAGTATTTATTAAATAAATACATGAACAATTTTATTTACTTTAATGTTTATATATATATTGGGGCAGTAAATAGTGGCAATGGGGTACAAAAAAAGGAATACTCATCAGTATTGTAATTTTTAATACATTATGTTTGAATCTGGTATGTGTAGGCAAATCTTTAGTTTCTCCCATCATTGCCAAATAACTTTAATCCTTCTCTACCTCCTCCATTTCACTTGAATCATTTTCTACACTGGGGGTATATGAAAATTTTGATAATTAATCATCAAAATTTATAATTTTTAAAATCCAAAAATTGTTCCAGTAAATCTTACTACTGAATCAATGTGCATGTTGCAAATTGAAAATCAGGATGAAAGGGACTGTCAGAAAACAAGCATTATTGACAGTAAAGGACTATTTTCTTTTTCTTATACTAAACTTCACCCCATATAAGGCTCAGGAGTAACTATAGGTAGAGGGTTACTGAATGAGGTGTGTGCTATGAATGTAAAAGAAGGAAGAATGTGAAGATCATGGGGATAAAGAAGATAGATAATGATTGACTCTTGACTTGAAGAAGTTAAGATTGTCATGTTCAGGAAAACATTCATGCAGGATTCTGTTCCACAACATAGCAGTTCTTGTGGAAAATAAAACTGTTTTACTAGAATTCCTTCTTAGAATTGAAATACAGAGGAAATATGTATGATTCAACTCAATGTATGTGGCATTATATATATATTATATAGGACCATACATTTGCATTTGACTTCATACAAATAAATAATAGCACTAAATGAAGAAAGAATAAGATTTAACTCATAGATGTAAACAATTAGGAACCACAACTCAAATCTATTTGTTTTCCACATCAGCCACCAAATATCAATGGACAAAAATAAACTCTACTTCTTCATTTAAATGCTGTGTTGCTTCAGGACATGGTCGATCATGGCTCTCAACAACTACTTATCCTTTGTAGCTCTTAGCAATATTTGATTTTTTACTATCATTTTTTCTTTTTTTTCTTTTGCAAACACTACATTTTGCTTTCTTTCTCAATCATTTAATTTTTCTTTCTTTCTCATTTCTTTTTTCTTTCTTTCTCACTCAGTTCTTTTTTCTTTATTTCTTTCTCAATCATTTCTTTTTTCCTTCTTTCTCAATCATTCACTTTTCTTTCTTTCTTTCTCATTTCTATTTTTTATTGTATATATTTTGATAGATATTGTGAAATAGGCATCATTGTTTTAGAGATTTTCTTTTTTTTTCAGTAGAACTAACAGAAATTGCCTGTATTCATTACTCATAGGAAAATAGTTTATCCAACTGCTCATTGACTCACTTTCTCCTTCATCAACAAGCCTAGTATATCAGTGTCGATACATTCTTTCAATATAACGGATAATATGATTGCTTTTTTTTTTACTATTGTCCACCTATTATAAGGTCCAAGAGCCACTCATGATAGAAGATTACTAAATGAGTTGTGTAATATGAGTGTAAGAGGAATAAGTAGGAAGTGAACATTATGAGGATATGGCAGATAGCTAATGATTGACTCAACTTGAAGTGGCTTTACAAAATAGCAGTTCTTGGGAAGAAGATTTCAGAGTGGAATGCCCTTCTTTTCATGGGAATACTTAGAGAATGAGAATGATTCTATCCTGTGGACATAGCAAGGTGGGTCTTAGCTGGTGGCACTAAAGAGAGGAGCTCATCTGAACATTTGCCCAGAAAGTAATGACACAGTAGCAATAGGCTTGTGACATTGCATTTGTGGAATAGGGACTCTACAATGGAAAATAAGTCACTCCCACAAGGCCACATAAGCAATTTTGCACTTTGTCAAGGCTGGAAAGTGAGGATTTGGCAGAAATGAAGAGTCATGATTGTCTCCTATGTCCCTAAGAGACATGGCATTTTTTTTAACTTTACTAAACTTCAGTATATCTTCAGGTTAAAAGTTACTTCAAGCAACAAAAGACAGGAAGTTGTGAAGAACCATGATTGTCCACATACTGAAAGGACTTGGTTCATAAAAGAAAAATTTCTCATATTCACATTGAAGAATATTTTTTTTCATAACTAATTGGATTGTATTTCAAAAATATGATAAATGATTAGAATGTTGCATTATATTTTTAAATATCATGCAAGTCTGATTGAGCATTCCTTATAAGTGACAAGGTTGAACTTTTTCCACTTGTTCCTATAGCATGAAGGAATGCTGAAAAGTTCTCAGTCAGACTAATAAGGGATTCCAGAACAAATTCTGATGTTTGGTCATTGGATTAGATTTTGTGATTTAGTTGTGATTATTGTATGGCCAACAAATATTTTAGAAACTGCATACTGACAACTCAATTATTTCTTTTACTAAATTTGCTGTTAACCAACAAATATTTTCATAACACTTTGAAGTGATATACAGAGATTTTACAAACAACAAAAATGTGGTTCTACAGAAGGATGCTGAGAATGCCATGAACCAAATATGTGAACAATGACAAAGTTGGAGAGAAAATGGAAACAAAAAGGATACTTATACTTAACATTAGAAAGAAACAGTTGAAGGTACATAATGAGAAAAGGGGGCTTGGAAAATTTGAAACTTACAGGACATATTAAAAGTAAGAGAGGGCGAAACAGTGCATAACCTACCTAATGAGCTTGTGTAAATGGATGGCAGAACAGAGTTTAGGAGAGATAGTAACAAGACAAAATTTACTAAGAGCTTCAAAGGACAGAATATTATGGAGAGCCATGATCGTCCACGTCATGGGGGCATGGTACATAGAAGAAGAATCTGATTATATGTTACATTTCTGGCTTCATGATGAGAAGATATTTATTTTGAAATATAAAATAATGTTTGACAACATTAATACAGTTTTTCTTTTTTATTTACATTTATTTATATCAACATTTGCTTTTTTATGTTTAAGATGGATGCAAAGAATCTAATTACTAAACACTTGTAATTAATTTATTATTTTTAAACATATAAAATATTCTATTAAAAAAGGGAATTTCTTTTAAGCATTCTAATTTCCTTTAAATAATTTTTTTACTTATTTTAAATATCTATAATTTTTTAAATTAAAATAATTAAAAAAAATAAAATTTTTAGATTTGCAATTTTAAAAAAAATTCTTTCAAACATTTATAATATTTTAAAAATTTCTTCTAAACATCTATAATTCATTAATTTTTTTCCCTCCATATTTATAAAATATTGCATTTTAAAAGAAAGTATTTTCTTCAAAGGATGCAATATTAGTGTAATAGTTATTGACATAAGAGCTGAGTACAATTTCTGGCTTAGTCTGTTCTGTTCACTTTTTCACTAATGCTTTTGAAAAAGGCTTGACTCTATGAAATTTTCTCCCAGCTGTGCTTTAAATAGTAGGATAGAGTGGGATCTCTAGCTTTTGATTGCAGCCAGTTTAAGAGAATGTAAACTCTAAATTTAAAACCATGAAGAAGACAATGAGAAACCATTCCTCTTTTCCAATAAGTCATGGCAATTCACATTTAAAGAAAAGAAATCTTGGAGAGTCATAATGAAGGCAAGGTATAAATATTGGGTGTGGTTTCTGTTAAGCATGACATCACCTACTGTAACCAACTGAAAGATATTGCAACAGGCTTGAATCCAACTGCTGGTGACTTTATTGTTGCAACATCACTGAGAAAGTCATTATGTTTAAAAAAAAGAAATGATATCTGAATGTTTCTTTGTTTATATAAGTTAATAAGCTGTAGAACAAAAAACTTTTGATCAAATTTATATGATACATTAATAAAATAGTAATTCTTTGTTACTTTTATTATACTTATTTACATTCAATGAAAATATCCCAAAGCTTACATGCTTGCTTCATTGTCATTAAACCATTTTTACAAGTCTTGACCTAAAGATCACATTAAGGTATGAAACTGACACTCACCAAGCAGTGTTGATTCCTATATTCACACTGTCTATATCTATAAATGCTCTATCTTCAATACTGAGTGCTCTTCACCTATAAATATAGCACATTTAAAAATTATATATATATATATATATATATAGAGAGAGAGAGAGAGAGATAATGATGATTATTGCACCGTCTTTACAGATGATTGCCATCTCATGAATTGTATATTATTGAATGAGTTGTCAACTTATAAATGAGCATGAGCTTTGAGGTGGTTTTCTTGCTCAACAGAGGAATTGCACAGCTTGAAACATATGTCACATACAAAGAAGGTTACCTTGACAGGATTTATTGGATCAAATTGAGTAAAGACATCATCATTGACCTCCATGTATCTTTTCAGACCTGGACTGGAGTTAAGATTTTGCCACATATTACACATACTTATATATTTTTGTGACACATCACTCATGCACACACACATATATATGAAATTATATTTGTTCAATAGTACATTTATTCTCAAGATGTCTTTCAGTTTTCATTTAGAGGAGATAATCTTCCATCTAAGCTTCTTGTGTATCTAAAGGTTTATTCACCACAAACTTTTAACCTAATAGAATTGATGAAATAATTTTTTTCTTTTTTTCATATTAAAGGTTATTAAAAAAAATACTAATATACACTAATATGGTATTTACCTTGTGTGAATGTGAGAACAAATTAATTTGTTTATTCTCTTTCTTGATTTTTTTGAAGGTGACATAAAGGATAATCTTGTTCCAGTTAAAACTATTATTTAAAACTCTAATAAACTATGAATAATAAATTAACATTATCAAAATAAAAGTATTTTATGATGTTTGGATTTAGATTCTAGTAATTTAGTATACAATATGGTTTTATTTTAAAACTTTAGATTATTATTTTCTTTTGAATTAAAAAATATGTAATGGAGGATGGACTTTTTAATGCATAAAGTTTGATGGTAAAAATTGGCTTTAAGCAATTGAAGGAATTTAAAAAGATATGATTATTAGAAAATTTGTTTATGAAAGAGTTATTAATGAACATTTGACAATTGTAAAGGTTTCTTACATGAAGCAGTTGTAATGTAAACCAATCAACATTCCATTTGATTTTGAAATAATCTATTTAACTTCCCAATGGGATAAAATCATTTCTCTTTTCTAAAATAATTACCATTTAAAATTTATAGGGAACTACTACTGGGAGATTACTAGGTTTCTCTCTTGTTCTCTTGGGAAAGTTTTTTCACATTTTTAAACCTTAGAGATTCTTCTTAAGTACTGCTATCTCTTCTGCAAGCAAAGCAAAGAGGGAGCTTGGGATGGTGAGTATTTTTTAAAACAAGTTAATGCTTTTGAGATTAATACTAACAAAAACAAAACAAAAAAATTAATGTAATCAATATCGTAACATAATTTCTTTTTTTTAAAGGAAGAGGTGTAGAGAAGAAGCAGATGTTATTGTTGTTGGTTTTATATACTTCTGCTACTTAGGGTTATTTATTGTTGTCATCATAATTGATACCTTATTCTTATTCAAATGATTTATGACAATTTGTCATCAATAACATAAAATACTGTTTTAATATGTGTATAGAGAACTTGTTACTTCATTCTCTCTCTCAACTTAATCCATCTTGTCATCATCAACTTCTGCTGCTGCTGCTGCTGCATACCTATTATTTGCTTTTTCTACCAATATTCTCCTACTCCTCCGAATCCTTCTCATCCCTGATTCATGTTACTGTTGCTAATAATGATGATGATGACAATTCCTGTTTTTAGAACCGTATGTGTACAACTTCAGAACCATTGTCTTCTTTGGAATCTAGAGAAAGAGGAAGCTGTTGTGATTTTCACATTAAAGCTAGCTGATTTTAAGTAAATGGACTCACTTGTCAGTTTTTGTACTTAGTTCTGCATCTCGCTTCCTGACAACTTGTCTCCAAACACATGGATTATTATCATTATTATTATTATAATTATTAATAATATTATTATTCTCTATTTCATCTTCTCAATGTCAACTCACCATAAATTACAAGAAAATTGAAAAAAAAAATTGTAGCAATTGGGATTTATTGTAGCCCTTCACTACTCCAAGGGCAGATGTTATGACTTTGACCTTTTCTTAATTATGTTGCCCACTCCCTTCAATTTAGGTTCATTTAGTTTCATAATAAGCCTTATGACTTTGTAGTTCTTTCAGTGTTATGAACCTAGTCATAAAACACATTGTGAACATTTTTATATCTTTTAAATTTCGTAGCACCTCTGGTTTATTTTTCTTGAGATTTTTAGTATTTTGCAAGACCAGTTAGTGTTTACACTCCCTTTTCATATAACACGGTGACTTTTTCACTGAACACAGAGAGGGAGATGAGGAGGAAAAATGCAGGTTCTTGGATAGGTTATACATTGAGTTACATTCTCATTTATTTTTTCTGCCAACTGGACACTAGTTGGGCTTTTTTATCTACTCTTACTTCTGGCACTCTTGTCCTTTACTACTTCCAGCTACTACAGACCCTTACTTCTGGTATTCTTAGCCTTTACTACTTCCGGCTATCATGGACCTTTATCTTCTAGCATTCCTGGCCTTCATTATTTCCGGCCATTATCTCAAGTTAACTCACTTGGTTGATTTGCATTAATGGACCTGCTCACAATATCCTTGAACTTCCAGCTACACTAGTCCCTGCTTCTGGCTTTCCTGTCATGCTATGGAAGTTCCAACATTGGACTTGACCAGCAACTACTCAGCTCCAGACATTAAACTGATCTTTCTTCTCCTTGCCTATAGTGTCCAGGCTTGAACTAACTTATTCCATATACTTCATTTATAATACTACAGAAGGTTCACCATTGGAATTAACCAGGAACTACTCAACTCCAGCACTGGACATTTAAACTGAACTTTCTTTTTGGCTATATTGTTCAGACTTCAAATAACCTACTTTGGTTAAAATACTATGGAGGGTTCATCATTAGACTTAACCAGAAACTTTTCAGTACTTTTGCAGGACATGTGAACTGAACTTTCAAGCTGTGGACTTGCCCACTAATTTAACCGACAAGGGTTATGATCTATATTCTAAATAAATTTTGTATTAATTTTAAGTTTGTCATTTGTTGTCTTTTTGCTGACCTGTCAGATCTCACATCTTTAATTTATAAACATTAGTAGGCCTCCTTTGACTATCTATATTGGGGTGCACAGGCCATGTTATATTGCATCCCCTCACTTCCAGGGGGCCCACTACACACTGATAGATAAATCTTCAAAATTGTTAGTTCACACATATGGCACCAATAAAGCTTCTTCTTAACTAGACATACAAATCTCCACATTTCATGCCTGCCTATGACACTGCTGATATGCACTCACAACAAATGTTTACCTAAAAACCAATAAATACAACAACTTAATCTTCATCACATTGGCAACAATAAAAAAGGAGAATTAATCAATAAATGTGTGATATTTTCGTGATGTTTATTTCTCCTTAAATGAAAGATTTAAAAATATGATCTTAGATATAATTTTCCACATGAACATTCTCATACATTTGTAATGCACATGATGATCCTACTTTTGAAAATTTTACATGTGAAAACAAACTTTTTTTTTCTTTTTTACAAACACATGATTAAAAAACAAACTAACAACCATATACATTTGAAACACTTGACTTGATCAATAATATGCAAGAAAAAATACAATACTGTGACGTCTTTTGGGGGCTGATCCTTGGTTTCAGTTGCCTTTGGTCATGAGACCAATAACTTACCATCTTCTGGGTTCTAAGGTTTTTGGTCAGATCCAAATATGTAGCACCCAAGCCCTCGTTCTTGTTCAAGATATAAGACACTGCAGTAAGTTACCGAGGTAACTTTTCCAGTCCCGACCTTTGCCCTATCCCATGTTGTGTATTTTTAAGATCATAAGACAGTCAGGTCTGGTTGCTGTCGGAATCTTTGGTACCAAGTCAATCTGCTAGGATGAGAGTGCGTATCAATAAAAATGAAAAATAAAACAAAATATGATGCACAGTTAATAAGTAACAAGTTTCACCTTTATATTAGTTCTTTAGTTTACAAAAAGTATTGTCCCAACCCATCTTAAAAGAATGTGACACTTGGTCAAGTTCTCAGAGGTGGATTACGAAATTCTATTTTCAATAAGGAGTTTGTTCTGTTTTGGTGTTAGTGTAATTCTGCTTTTCAATGTTAACTTGTTCTGTTTTTCGGCGTTAACTTTAATGCTTTTAGCTTTTCATATTGACTTTGTTGGTACAAGAGTGAAGATTGATTCTTGGTTTTAGCCTAGTTTTTCTTCAAAGTCGGAGTTCTTGTTCTTGGCAGGAGTCATATGGGCAGTCTCAGTGAGCTAGTCAGTCTTCAATATGGACTCTTAACAGTGCTCAACAGAATTCTCCACGGTTCTCACTTCTCGGCCTTGTGTGTTTGCTTATATGAGCTCTCACCCCATATCAGTGTGAAGCAAGATGTAGTCTGGGGTTTCGGTGACTCCTCTAAATCCAATAAAGGTCCATTGTTTAAAATCACTTATGCTTGCAATTTTTGGTAAGACCTTCTCTTTTGTGGGGTATAGTTATAGGATATTGATTTGCCTATATTCCTTTCATCTGTTGGTATCTTACATTAACACCTATTGAATGGTGTTAATAATTTCTCCACCTTTCCTGTTGTCTTAGCTGCACCTGCCACCATGACTATCACCCGGCCAATAGCCTCTCAGTCATTTTGGCATGACTCAATTTACTTCATCAGTTAGAAAACCTTATCTCCTTGATGTTTTGCTTATGTAGGGTTTTCCAGCTTGTCACAATTAAGAATTAAAATTATCATTTGAAATTTGTCTACACAAGTCTTTTTTTCACCTTGTCAAAATTCTGGTATTTAACACGTGGTCCTTCTTGATCAGTTGCTCCTTAAATTCTATGCCTATTTACTAAGAATCTCTGTTTTCTACTTCTAGCGGACAGATTGTATCTGCATTCTATATCCTGAATCAACACTTCTTTAACGCCCACCCGGCTGCTTTCTGTTGTGTTTTGGTAACCAGCATTTTTAATGACCATCATTCATCAATTCTCAAGATTGCCTATTTTTAAAATACAGCTTACACACTTGTTTTATAAACTTAAGACTTTATTGTTTTCAGTTCTGGGTCCTTCAACCACCCTCCTGGCTGAGTCAGCCCATCCTGATTTTTTTCCAGCACCTTTTGTAATTGATTACACTCACACTTGCCACATTGCTCTATCAAAACATTATCCTTTCTGCAATTCTCATTCTCTGAGAATCTTAATTTCTTCTTAAGAATAAAATCTTTAATTTTCTTCATTGTAGCTGATCAGTCTATCCTTCATTATATCTTCTAATCCCTATTTTCCAGCATTAAATATTATAGCTGATCAGTCTATCTATTAATCCTTATTTTTCAGTATTAAAAACTATTTAAAAAAATGTTAAACACCAAACAGAGCTTTTTTTTAATTATGTACACTTCTATTTTCTTTATTACACATAAAAAATAATGAAAATAAATCATCGTACAATTTCATTCTCCAAGCAAAAATAACTAACTTCAGAATAACTAACTAAATTTTAAAATAAGAAGACTAAGAAAAACTGATATCTGATTGATAACCAGAGGCATAGGAATTAAAAAATGCATGTGTAGTACATTTTTAAAACCAGTTATTTCCCACTAACTGGGTTCCCAGCATCAGGACTTGCTATTGAATACAAGCTACAGTTGCTAAATTGTATTTTGGATGTGAGAGAAAAAGAGTTAATTTTTTGTTCAGCTTCTGCTTATCTTTTGGTTTTGATGTTAATACTAAGAACTATTCTATGGTAGTACCAGCCACTACTTGAGGTACCTTTTTGTTGTTATTTCTATTGTTCTAACTTCTGCCTGTACCACTGAAACACATACAGAGCTACTCACCTGTATGTTTTTTTTACAAGCACTGAGGTAGGAATGAATATTTTGACTCTATTCAAACAGAAAAAAATCTTGGATTTTTTTCTTTTTTGCATTTGTTGCTTCTTTAAACTTTGGCCCTTTTTAATTCAAAATTACCATGTCTTTTTTAAAACATCTGTTGTGATGTGAATGTGTCTGATTCAGTTTATTTAATAATCTAATTAATTAATTCTATATATCCATGTTGAAACATATTACCTAGGAATCCTAACTGATAAATAAGAACAGTGATTATCTGTGTACAGTACTCTCTGTTTTTGCCTAGTGTCAATAAATAAAGAAAAAATTAAATCTAAATAATCCTTTTTCCAAAATCCTTCTTTAACAATGCAACTATCAAGACAAAATGTTTAAAAATGTTTTTTTTTTATCTCGTTAAACTTCTTTTGATAGATTCCTTTATTTATCTTTCTTTGCCTAGCTCGTAATTACTTACTTAACTTAACCGATGTGCTTCCCTAGCTAACTTACATTCATTTTTTTTCTTCCTTTTCTTTATTAATCCATGTACTTTTATGATCTGATAAGAAAATTTGTATGCTTTGTGCGTGTGATGATCACTTATAGCAATTTCATAGCTATCTAGATATACGGCCATATCATGTTGATACACCAGTTCTTGTACAATCACTGAAGTTAAGCAATGTTGAGCCTTATCTGTACCTAGATGGATGACCTCTTGGGAATACTAGGCGTTATAAGATTGGATGTGCGGGTACGAATTTGAAAATCAGAAAGCCGAGTTTTAATTCTGGTCGAATTCATTATATTCACTTATGCACAAATACCATTGGGAAAAGCATGAATCCAGCTTCTACCCAACTATGGGTTAATTAATAGGACTTGTATCAGTAAATTATTATCTTACAAAAAAATATTCTTACAGTCTAAAGTCTTTTTTCTGGCTTTAAATAACCTGCAAACAATTGATAATCCACAAAAAACAAATCAATTTATCTATCCACACACATGAGCATATGCACCACTCCAAAAGAAATACTTCCTATTTTATTATGCAGGCCCATAATGTCTGAGGTTGATATTCCAGGTATAGCTGTAAAAGTTAAACCTTCCTGCCAGTAATCCACTTTTTACTTCATCAAAATTAGTCCGGCAATATGGCATCTGACATGAAAGTGCATATGAAGTAAAGGTGAATCACTGAATTCCTTCATGCAGAAAACATTGTAATTGTTGTCATTCATCAACACTTTTAAAACTTTTATAGAGACCAAACAGTATTTTCGAACACAGTGGATTATGCATTTCAGTATTGGCCATAGTGATGTGTGTGAGAAAAGCCACATTCTTAGCAGCTCTGCACAGCTGTTGATCCAATAAATGAAGTGTAGTTCAAAAATGTAAAGCTTGTAGGGTTGAGTCAGTGAAAAAAATAGTGTTTTGTAGCTGAAAACATTTTCTATCCAATAGTGTTACTGTTCTGCTGGTGTTTTTTGTAGTTTACATGCAAATAAATAAGAGCGTTACTTCTAGAGATTTCCTGTTTGTCAACCTGTTTAATATCTTTGATTTTGTTCCTTCATTAGTCAATTTAAGTGTTTCTCAATATATATTTATACTTATATGAGTTCTTACCTTCATACCAGGTGCAACGGATAAATAATACCGACATCTCATTTTAACAGATATATTTACCAAAATTACACAAAAATATTTTGAAATACTATACAATAAATTTATTCAATAAAATTGACACTTGATTCAATCAGTCTCTAGACAACTTTGGAATCTCCTGCAACTCTTCTGGATGTTTAAGTTGGTGAATGATGCCATAATGCTTGCCTTCAGTTCATCTTTGGTACTACAAGGAGTTTTGTTGGTCTCTTGCTCAACTGTGCCCCACATATAATAATCAAGCGGGTTGCAGTCTGGGGAGTTAGGTTGCCAGATGTAAAGGATAATGCAGTTGAAATTATCTGACAGCCATGACTCAGTTCTCCTGCTTGTGTGACATGGTGCAGAGTTTCCTGTTACCAGACATAGGGTATTCCAGCAGCCACCATCTTGACCCAAGGCAGCACTACCTCCTCTAGGCACTTGATCTAGGCCCCCATGTTGAATCTGAGGCCCTCACCAACAAATTCAGGAGTTCTTTTCGTAATCACCATTTGACTCATCCAACTCTTTCTGAATCCTCTGCACTGCTCTCAGATTGACACCCAAACACTCTGAAATGTTTATATTGGAGCTTCTGGCACAAATGCCAAGCAGTACAGCATGCCATTTCAAAATTTCTGATGGAGTGAATTGCATATGGTACTCTTTTTCTCACAGATGGTGTCCAACTAACCCTACTATACTGTGTAATTGACAAAAACAAACAACACACATGTGCAAAATTAAAAATATAAAATGGTGACAATTTACACATTACACTCTGTATATTCATCTTTTTTGAATCAATCTTTTAGACTTGTTTGTTTTTACTGCATCATTAGAATATTTTCAAGTAAAGAATTAAAATTTTTTAGGTGGATTCAAGGAGAAAAAGAATTAATGATAAAAGAATTAAAAATTATATTCTTTTTTATAAATTTCAAATAACAATCTTATAATAAAATTAATGATTTAACATAATTTGTTTATCTGTAAAAATATCCCTAGAAGCAAATATTTATGACTTTTTAAAGACATGAATATGCTATGCATATGTACAGACATATGTTTTGAGAATATACACTGCAAACTTTTTTTGTTGTTTAATTGGAAAGAGGCGAGATTCATTTAATAATTTATATTTCATAACCATCAATTTGGATCAGTTGCTACTTTCATTATCCAATGGCATATGATTTGGCCATATTCATTTTGAATATGGCCAAATCCAACAAATGTCAATCTTTTCTTGTTTGAATCTTGTTAAAGAGAATGTTTTAATTATTGTACATGCTTGATTCAATTCTCTCATTTTTGCTGATTTTTTTTTGTTTTGCTTGTATATTTTCTGTACAATTCTATGTATTCATATCTGTTTTGTCAGAAGTTATCAGTAGATTTTTCATGCTATTGTTCACTCAATACAAGGCCCAACAGCCACTCAAGATAGAGGGTTACTGAATGGGTTGTTTTTATGGACATAAGAATTGTAGATTATGGGGATATATAGGATAGATAACAGTTAACCCTAGACTTGAAGAGGTTAAAATTGTCCTGATACAGTTTTTTTAATGAAGATTATTTCAGTTTTAAATTTTTGATGATCTCTTCTCAAAATTTCTGGAATATGATTTCTGATGTGAGCTCTATTAAGAAGTGTTATTCTTAAAATTTATGGTATTAAACTATAGCCTCATTTATTCTATACATTTAAAACCAAAGTTTTGATTTATAAATTATATTATAAAATTTTAGAAAATAGAGTTTCATTTGTTGAATGATAACATATTACTGAAAAGACAAATGTAACAGACAACTTATACAAAAACCTTCATTTGCCATATGATATACCATATGGCTAATGCAGAATTTTGTAAATATTAAACTAACAACTAAATAGAAAATATAGAAAATAGAAAAAATAGTCAGCTTTTTTTTTGCTTTGAGCATAAGTTATGCAAATGACACAGTATTGATAGCAGATATAGAAAATACAAAAACTCTTAGAGAAGTTAATGAAAGAAAGTAAGAAAAAAGAACTTAACATCAATTGCAAGAAGGTAAAATGTATAGAATGTAGAATGTAATCCAAAGGAACAAAACAACATTCAAATTACAAATTACAGATACGAAGATCAAACAAGTACAACAATTTAAATATATGGGAAATGTTTTAAGAGAGAATGTAAAATGTGACAGTGAAATTCAAAGATGCATTGGGATAGCAAAAGATGTCTTCCAAATGCTAAAGAAAATATTAAGAAACAAAAAAAATTTTTAGAAACAAAGAAAAGTGTACTGAACTAATATAAGTCTTATATGGAAGTGACTAGACAATCTTCTTACAGATAAAGAAGAGACTTGAAGCAACAAAAATATGGTTCTAACAGAAGGATACTGAGAATACCATGGACTGAACATGTGAACAATGACGAAGTTTTAGAGAAAATGAAAACAAAGAAGATACTTAACATCAGGAAGAGATAGTTGAAATTTCTAGGGCACATAATGAAGAAAGAGGGATTAGAAAATCTTATATTCACAGAACAGATTGAAGACAAGAAGGATAGAAGAAAAAAACACATAACCTACCTAGCAAAATTGAATACATAGATGGCAGAATAGGGTATAGGAGACATAACAAAAACATAAAATTTATTCAGAGCTACAAAGAACAGGAAATTATGGAAAACCATGATTGCTTATGTCTTGAAGATAGACAATGTAAAAAAGAACATTATATTTCTTGGGATTTCAGTATTGCAAAAAATTAACATTAAATATCTCCCGTCAGCAAAATTAAAAGAAAATAAGCCTTCAAATATGTTACAGAAGTATATGAGGTAAATTTAAATGAAAATTGATTCTAAAGATAGAATTCTTCTCCATGAATATTCTGACAACTGTCAGTCATCAGGTATTTCACTAGCTTTACATTTTTAAGCTTAAATTTTAATGTTAACTTTGGTTTTGACTGGTGTAATGTCTTGGTATTTATTTTTATGCTATAGTGAGATTTTAAACATATTTAACAACTGAGAGATACATTTAGTCCAATAAAGAAATTTGCTTGTATGTCACTTTGTGCATTACATCATGGTGCACAAATACAATAATATGAAACTGAAAAATATTTAAAGATAAAACATTAATAACATTTGTAGTTTTTTTCCTTATCTTAATAATAGAATTATAGCTGTCAGTGAATGCTAGACAATCTCTTCACAGATGAAGAATAGACTTAAGCAATAGAAATGTGGTACTACAGAAGGATGCTGAGAATACCATCAACTGAACATGTGAGCAACAAGGGAGTTTTAGGAAAAATAGATGGCAACAAAAAGGACACTTAGAATCAATAAGAAACAATTTAAATTTTGGGGCACATAATGGGGAAAGAGGGTTTGGAAAATCTGACACTCACAGGACATATTAAAGACAAGGGAGACAGAGGTAAGTAGTGAATAACCTAATTAATGAGCTTGTGTAAATGGTTGGCAGAACAGGGGTTTAGGAGATATAGCAAAAAAGCAAATCTTACAAATCTACAAAGGACAGGAAGTTGTGGATCACACACATCCTGAAAGGACACAGTGCATAGATGATGATGATGCCGAGAGTTCATATGGTGCTGTGCAAGCTATGTTTAACTATTGACAATCACACAGGTACCATCAAATTTCCAGAAATTGGAGAATGAACCCTATCATCTGTAACCTGTTGGTGGCCAACCTCATACAAGTGGGCAGCCATCATCATTATCTATATTTTTTTCCTATGTTAGTATTTAGGTGGTTAATTTCACTGTTTCTTCCTTGGTGCTTGTTGTCTCATGATCACTCTGCATGAAATTCGGAATAATGATTTAGACTTAGTCTCTTTGTGCAGTTTTATTGGTTACTGTTACTGCTCTGTCCTGGTTTATTTGTTAGCGGCATTGAACACTTTCGGTTATTGTCTGTTTTTCTTTTTGTTTTTTCTGCCTTCTTTTGTATTTTTTCTTAGTCTTGGTTTCTTTTATTTTTGAAATTTCAAAATTTTCATTTGACAGGCTTAGTGTCAGTAGGGTTGTATTTGAAAACTTTACCAATAGTTTGGTTTGTTTTATATATATATATATATATATATATATATATATATAGAGAGAGAGAGAGATAAAACAAACATTGTTTACGCACTTTTGTTTACTTTCTGTAAAACAATATTCTGCAGTAATAATAATTATATTTTTATTTGATTAATAAAAAATTTGTGGACTTATTTTCTTTAAAAGAGGTTGAAACATGTATTGTAATAAGAATGTTAACATTCAACTTTAGCTTTAGATTCTTTTAGACATCTGTTAACTTTCAATACCTTAGAATATTTTAAACCTGGAACCATATTAATCTCTATTCTTTTGCAACATTCTTTTAATATATAATGATTATGATTTCTTCAAACTTATTTACTTTACATACATTTTGGTGTAATCTTCAAATCACTTATTACATTTTATGGAGTCTTCTTTGATCTCTTGTTTATTTGAGAGACAGAAAAAAATGTTTTAGAAATATTTCTCATAAGATATTTTTTTATATTTTTTCTGCTTTTAGAACAATTTTTATATTACCTAAATGCCATCATTTTTATAATCATTTTTTATTATGCTTCATATTACAAATAAAAATGTTTAGATTTAGAATAAGACAGTATTTGGAGGTTTCAGAAAAAAAAGTAAGCTTTATAGGCCAAAGCTACCTTTTGTTTATCATATCCTTGAAAAGACTTAATAAAAGCAAAACTGTTGAATGAACAGCATATGGGATGTTATTATGACAAAAATAACAACATATTTAAATATATTGATGTATATATACAAACATGGACATATGTCTGAATAGGTTTTAGCATATTTATGTAAAGGGCCTGGTCAACAGAGTTACATATTTTTCACAGAAATGTGGTCAGTGTTCAAATCTTTGAAGGAACAAATGAAATCTATTTTGTTTTCCTTTTACAATATTAATTGCTATTATGCATTTACCACCATACATTGATAATAAAGATGTAAAATAAAAATAGTTATACAATTCAGTGCTTCCTCTTTGGTATCAAAAGTTATGATATAGGACTAATTTTCAGGAATATATATATATAGCTCTACCAATTTACCAGGATGCCGTTTGGTGTGACAAATGGGACTACTTGTTTCCAAAGAAAGATGGATGAATTCATCAGGAAATATGATCTCCAGGACACATATGCCTCTATTGAAAATCTAATAATCTGTGGCACTACTTTGGAAAAAAAAATACATCAACCTTCAACATTTCCAAAAGGCTGCCAAACTGAACAACTGGATGTACAATGAAGAGAAATGCAAATACTCTACCCAGTCAATTGATTGCTTGGGATATCACATATCCGAATACATTAATGGAACTACCTGCCCCACAAAACCTGAAGTCCTTAGAACGTATAAGGTGGATCAAGATATTTTCTGACAAAATCAAAAAAATTAAACCCACACTTTCCACTATCAGAGGAGGCCTTGTTAGCCTTTCAGACACTAAAAAAGAACCTGGTAGATGCCAGCCTGACTGCAATCAGTGATAATCTGATATTTGTCAAAGAAACTGATGCATCACACAACTCTGCATCAACAGTACTCAGTCAGGACAACCAACCAGTTGCCTTTCATTTGTGATCACTGCATGTCAGTGAGTTAAACTATGCACTGGTAGAGAAAGAGGCTTTTGCAATAGTTGATGCTGTTGAGAAATGGAGGCACCTCCTAATAGGTAGACATTTCATTTTAAAAGCTGACCAGAAGTCCATGCAATTTATGTTCGATGCATGAAATCATGGGAAAATTAAAAATGAGAAAATTCTGTGCTGGAGAATCAATCTTGCTTCCTTTAATTTTGACATCCAGTACCATGAAGATAAAGAGAATGTGGCAGTAGACACTCTCACCTGGACCAGTTGTGCTACCTTCCTGGATAGCAAACTGTTAAAACTGCATGAATCCCTGTGTCACCCAGGTGTAACCAGAATGATACACTTCATTCAAATTAAAAACTTACCATATTCTTTTGAAGAAATCCTCATGATGATAGCCAACTGCTAAACATGTACAAACCATCTAATCTACACTTAATCAAAGCTACTCTGAGCATTGACTTTAGATTGGAAAGCTGTATAAGGCTTGTCATTTGGTGTTATGCACTTTTTAAATCTATTGTGCTGAAGTGCTTGTACTGGGTTAGCTGGTTGACAGTACTCTGAATGTTGGGAATTGGGTATGCATCTAGCAGTGTATATTTGTTGACTGTCTAGGAATAGTTAATGATCTTTCTCCTCTTTCAGAATTAATGGTTGTGCCCTCCATGGTGACAGGCTAGGTTCAATGATCTCTTCTTTTAGTAAACATTGTGTCTCTGAATCAATGAAGTGTTGATTTGGTTGCAATGGGTTTGCAGTTTTCAGTTAAATTAACAAATAGGGTCAGAGTGTTGACATTAATAGTTGTAAGGGTGCAAAAGTTTAATGTTGGTTTGCTGCTACCATGCTTGATGTCAACACTTTTGTTCTGCTCTTGAAAATCAATTCTAAGGATTATATCAGTACACAAATCACTAATTACATTTAGATGAACATTTGTGGACTCACGTCCAAGAAGGTTGAGTTCCACAATACACTATCCTGCAATTTCTGGGATCTGTATTCCTGAAGCTATGTGGATTGATTCTGAGCTTGGGTATTGTTACAATTTAAGCCATATGGCGACTTTTTGGTTTATGAAGCTTCTGTCAGTGCTTCCATTGTCAATAGGGCTTTTAGTTTTTGTCATTTTATGAGTGTATTAGTGGATACTTTAAATCCAGATTCAGTAGCAGCAGAATAAATACTTGAAAGTGTGGGTCTGTTGTTGATTGACATTGGGTGGACTGCATTGACAATTGCAGTTGACTGAGTACTGGAATTGTTTGAGTGGCGCATTTTTGCAAAATGTCTGATTTTGTAACATTTATGGTAGGTCACTTGCCTTGCAGGACATTTGTTTCCTGGCTGATGTAGACCTCTACAAAACCAACATTGTGATTTTGTCATGGCTAACGTGGCTTCTGCAGATGGTCTCTCTTCTTTGACAGCTGCACTCATGGTCGGTGTGGATGAATTCTGTTGGATAAATGCAACAGAATTGTTTTTGTGCAAGGTCAAGAGAATGATCCTGGCTATAAGCATTCTGCAACTCCAATATTCTGTTCTCGAGGAATCTCTGTTGAATAAGACCGTTGATGAATGCATCATGAGTGGCTTCTTCTTCATAGGCTTCTGCAGTTACTGGTTTCTAGTTGCAGTCTTTAGACAACTCACATAGTGCCTGTAGGATTGGTTGAATAATTCATCAGGTTTCTGGCAACAACTTGTGAGGAGGTGATATGCAAAAATCTTGTTCATTGGCTTAATATAAATATTTTCAAGTGTTTGTATGGATTCCTTATATGTATTACAGCTTTCTATGTAGTCATACATTGTCCAGTCTATGTGACTTGATAAGACACTGAATTTATCCAACGTTACACCAAGTGTCTGAATAGCATGCAGATAGTTGCCAAACATCTGATACCAAAATTTCCACTCTTTAGTAGCAATTGGTGAATTTGGGTCCTGACTTTAATACTTTGTCCATTATGAATAATTTTGAGTGACAATGACAAGACTGAAGAAAATACTTTTGGACGATTAAGGTTTTATTCAACACAAAAAGACACGCGAGGTGCAAACAAAGATGGCAATTATAGAACTCTTCTATGAAGGGAGAATAATCTCTTAATAAGGGCAGATAACTATAATAATATTATTTTACCACAATTATATATACTATCAATCAGAACTTAGCAAATTAAGAGAACAACTGCCATGACCCTTCATTATAGTGAGGGACTTTAACAGCTGTAATGAGATATGGGAAGCAAGAAAACTGAAAAAGGGGAAAATAATAGAATCAATAGTTAATAAATATCAGATGTGCTTGTACAACAACAAATCAAACACATATATGCATCCAGCAACAGGCACACATTCTACAATAGACTTAACAATATAACTGGAAAATTCACGATGACACATGTTGGAGTAACCACTTCCCAATTCTCTTAGAAGACACATCAGGTGAGTTTAATAAAACTCCGAGCTAGAATCTGGAAAGTGCTAACTGGGAAGAATTTAAAACTTCATGCCTTACCAAATTAACCCCAGAAACCAATAAAAACAATGAGAATGACATCTTCTATTTTACAAACAAAAACCAAACCAAAAAGTTTCAAATAATCAAAGCAAAATGTCAGAAAAAGTAAAAATCAAATTTCAAAGCAAAAATACTGGAAACTATAATCAACCTTTCTCTAAAAGAAAACTACAAGAATCCCTCAAAAGAGGTCAACAATACGGCTGTTGGACCAGATAAAATACATTACCAATTCTTAAAAGAATTACCCAAGGCATCAATTAATTACCTACTACAAATTTATAACAGTATATGGATCAGCAGTAATACTTCTAAAACATGAAAAGAAACCACAGTTATACCAACACCAAAAACTTTAAAAGATAATTTGAATGCCAAAACTGCCAACCCATTATTCTTACCAGTTAAATCCAGGATAATGGAGTTAAATCTTAAATTCAGGTTTTGTAAAAAAATAAAAATAAAACCTGCTAAACTTAAATCTGTCAATACTCTTATACAAAAAAGCTTTTTATTCATATTTCATTTTCTGTTGAACTTACATGAATTTTTTAATAAAATCAGAATACAGTAGCTTCATTTAATTATAAATTCCTTTCATTTGAAATGTTCATTCAATATATCATCATCATACTATTTACATTTCCTAGGTTTCTGCAAATACTAAACTGACCAAAAAGAACTATTTTTTTTATCTTAGTTGAAATCAGTTTTCTTTATATATGAATTTGTAACTTGGTTAAGTCATTTTTCTGTCACTGAATCAGGAATTTCATGGAATAGAGACATCAAATAACAACTTTCTTTTAAAAGAAATACAAAAGAAAGTGTATCTGGATAGTACATTAAAAGATTTAAAATGATTATCTAAAATATAAAAATTTGTTTACTCACTGCATTTGTTTTCCTGTGACACTTTAAGAGTTGAAGGGATAGCTCAATAGATATACCAAGAGAAATGTGACACTTTAAGGGTTGAAAAAAATAGCTCAATAGTTATACGAAGAGAGATGTTTCACCTTAAGGTTTGAAGGATAGATCAATAAACATATTGAGAGCCGAGCCCAGATTTTAATAAATTCAGTGGGTTTGTTTTTTTTTCTTCTTCCTTGGGTAAAGGCAAGACAGAAACATTTTTTTTTTCTTTTCTTTTTTTTTCTACAAAAACCATATGGCTGAAGTTGACAAATGACTATGAAAAGAACCTAGTAAATACTGGGTTGACATGTCCACAGAAGAGAAGAGATATGAAGACCTTGAAGAATAGAGATATGAAAACATCCAATGACCAAGTCAGAAGTGGAGGCTGGCTGGGAGTAAAATGGCTTTATTATTATTTTGGGGACTCTAGTCAAAAAAAAAAATAAAAAAACATCTGGATAATTTAAATCCACAAGGCAGAGATAGAGAGAGGTAGTGTAAAAGCTGAAATGGGAACACTGTTGTTTTTCAAATCCAGGTCATGGAATTATCTGCTGGCCAAGACCTGGTGAGGAAAAGTCCAACAAGAGATAAAATTTAAGGTGTTGTGGAACAAAGACAGAGTTAAAGAATTGCTTTTTTTTCTTTATCACTTGTCAAAATAAGAAGAGAAGGTGTGAATCACTGGAGTGGTGAAATTTCTTTAGGTAAAAGCTGAAATGGAGACACTATTGTTTTTAAAATCCACTTTATGGAATTATCTGCTAGCCAAGACCCAGTAAGGAAAAGTAAAGAGATAAAATTTAAAGTTTCCTGAAAATGGGCAAAGTTGGAGAATTGTTTTCTTATCCCTTGTAAAAAAAAAGAAGTGAAGGTATGAATCACTGAAGAGATGAGATTTCTTTGGATAAGAGTCAAAGTGCCATAAGAAGAGGCTGTCAGGGAAACACAGCTGATGAATGCTCAATTGAAGAACTAGAAGGGGTTGAGGAGTTCCATTGATGAAAATTTGGGACGTTAATTAAAATTAATAATTGGAGCTAAGCCACACCTGCTTGCTCATGCAGTCTAGAGATCAGATTGATCAGGTGACCATAGAATTGGAGGGCCTAAGTGATATTGCAAGGGAGGTGGAGGAATTGCCTACACCTCTTGGGCAGTATTGATATGAAGCACAAATACAAGAAGGAAGGAGTTAGAGCAGATTGATATTCTGCTACCACTACTCTTCTGAAGAGGAGCCTCTCCCAAATTGGGCATGCAATTAATTTCCAAGAATCAAATAAAGAACCGTCTGTGGAGATTAAAAGAATGGCTGAAATCCCAACACACATCAGACCCCATGCTGATTTTTGAGCAGAGGTCCATATAAACAGAAAATCAAAATGATCAGAGAAGAAGCCACCAGATGCCAATCGAGGGAAGACAGCTTCACAAGTTAGAGTAATTATCACCATACAAACCCAGTTGCATATACTAGTTAAGAGAAATGAGTGACCATGAGGCAGAAGAACCTGAAAGGATAGAGAGGTCAAATATGAGATAGTTAGAATTAGAGGAGCTATTGGTTGGTGAATATGCAGATGAATGAACGGCAGTGGAGGTAATGAGAAGCCTCATGAAGCTGGCCGAAATGAAAGGCAAATCCCTTGGAGAGTTGGGATTGAGGGCCAAAAAATTAGCTGCCTTGGCTTTCCCCAAAGAAGTTAGAGTAAATATCGCCATACAAACCCAGTTGCATTCACTAAGGATAGCGAAACCTGTGCAAAGTTGGGAGGTAGCCAGCAAGGTGGGAGAAGGAAAACTCCCCAAGTGAAGCAAGAAGAGATAGACTTAGAGGTATGGGAAGAGGTTCCCAATAGAGGGGGCATGGACATTGGGGCACAAGTTTTATAAACCCACACTTGGCAGGTTGGGGCTGGTGTGCTGGACCTGCCACTATATAAGGTCATAGGACAGTGGACTGTCCAACAAAGTGGGGATTACTCTGAAGCAAGATGCACTAGGCATGGTCATTGTGGTCACAAGAGAAAATGGTGTGGGATAAAAAGGAAACCTCCAGAGCCCCCTTGTCAACAGACACACCTCTAGCAGACAGGACCAGAGAAATGCCAATGGGCTACCCAAATGTAAAAATGATGGTATCCCAATTAAAAAGGAAAGGAATACGGTGTTGGGCATGTGGCTGACTCAGTCATTTTGCTGCAAAGTACCCTGGGAGAAGGTGCAACAAACCATCTCACTTGAAAAGAAATTGCTCCTAGAGAAGTAGGAGGAATGAACCTCAGAAGACTTCCCTGTGGGCATCATGACTCAGAAGATGGTCAGGGACCCCCTGTGATAACGATAGTAAGGGACTGTTGCTGCTGGTACCATGTTTGGGTAGGTGGAGGATCATCACTCCAGGAGGAGGATGGCTAGTGTATTCTCCTTGTTAACCCAAGAGGGAGAACTTACCTGTGAAGCAATGGTAGGTGAATCTACAATGAGGGACTTAATAGACACAGAGGGTGTTGGTTTCTTTAATAAAAGAGAATAGATATAAAAGCCTGAGGAATAGAGATTAGTCAGGCAGACAGGAAACCAATGAAGATAAGGGGTATGGTAAAGCTCTCAGTGAAAATAGGAGGGACAAAGAGTTTCCACAACTTCTATATAACCATGAATCTCTGTGGAGATGTAATCTTGGGGGAGGATTGGTTATACTGGTATCAAGCGCACATAAAGTTCAACCCTACCATATTAATAGTAGATGGCATATACACGCTGTTGAGAGACACCCCTGATGGATCAGTAGTTTTAGTAGTTGATGAGGACATAAAGTTCCTCCCATTGACAGATAATATAGCAGTGTCAAGCAGAGGTAGACTGATGATAAAGGAAAAGGCTAGGGAAGGAGTTTTTCAACTAATTCTGGCAGACAAGTACAGCCATGAAAAGTCAAAGTAACCTTGTGTGAAACCGGAATAGAGGTGGTAGAAGTAGTACCTATTATTTTGGTCAATCAGGCCAACAAGACAATAAAGATAAAGAAGGGAGAAGACGTAGGAAGGGTCCTCCCACTAAGATCCATAAGACAAGTAAAATTTGACAGAAAGGGAAAGAAATGATCAGATTGAGTAAAGGGAGTGAAAAACAAAGAAATAGTGGCCCCTAGAAGGTTTTGTATTGGCTAACTCAGACAAGGAATTGGGCCAGACCCACATGGTGAAAATGCAGATAGATATCAATAATCAAGTGCCTATCAAATTGAGGCCTATAGAATGTGCATCCACAAGAGACCCCTATTGAAGGAGGCGGTTTGAGACATGTTAGAAGCAGGGATAATCAAAATATCCGTGTTGCTTTAGACCTTTCCCATAGTTGTGGTAAGTAAAAAGATGGCAGGCACAGATTCTGTACCAATTTTAGGAAGTTGAATCCCATCTCAAACCCCTGGCAGTACTCCTGCTATTGATAGATAATATACTTGCCCTACTGGATAAGGCTAGATACTTCTCCACTATAGACTTAAGATTAGGATATTGGCAGGTGGCCCTTGATGAGGCCAATAGAGAGAAAGCCATGTTTGTGTGCCACATGAGCCTGTTTCAGTTTAGGGCAGAAAACTGTCAGAGTGCGTTTGACTGCCTGGAAGAGCAGTTGACTACTATTCCCTTGCTGACATATCCAGACCTCAGAAAGCCAATGGTTCTCTACACAGATGCTAGTGAGCAGTACATAGGAGCAGTCCCCACCCGACCATTTGCAGAGATGCAGCAAAGATGGCCTGTGAGGTTGATAAGAAGATCTAGCAGTGGGCACTGAAGTTGAGTGGGTACAACTGCAAGATAGAGTACCTGGCTATCAGGGACAATATTTGTGCAGATCTGCTGTTGAGAATACCAAAACAGCTGGAAGCAGAATCTGTGAGAGTGGAGCTGGGGGTGGACAAGAGGGCCTACCAAATAAGTGTGATTAACTCAAATAGGCTAGGAAACCACTCTGTGTGGGAAATGAATACAGAAGAAACCACACAGGCTGTGACTGACCCTCACTGGATGAAAGAAATTAAGAAGAGTCGGAAGGATAATGAACACCAAGTATTCAGTAGATGAAGGGAGCCTGTATTACCTCTCCAGGAAGGATGAAGAAGTAAGGCTCAGACTGTGCCAAAGGGTCTGAGAGCTGAAATAATATATATGAAGGGCTAGGTCATATGGGAATTGATAAGACCTGTAACCTAGTGGGGAGAACCAATTACTGTCGTGGACTGTATAACAAGATCACCAATTATGTTCAGAGTTACATGGTATGTCAGGCCCAGAATAGAAAACAAGAGATGGTCCCACTAGAAAAAAAACTGATATCCCAAATTTCCCTTTGAAATGGTTAGTATGGGTGTATCAAAGCCATACAGGGAGACCCACAGAAGGAACATGTATATAGTGAGCTTTGTGGATTGATTAACAATTTGGCCTGAGGCATATGCCATCTCAAACAAGAAAACTCAGACAGTGGCTGATCTAATGATGAATGAAATATTTCCTAGGTACGGCGCCCTTGTGCAGCTGGCCATAGACAACAGACCAGAAAATGTGAATAGAATAGGAGTTGTGCAGGGGATAGTCCAATGCTCTGGATAGGCATTTTTTGGTATTGAAGGATAGCTTGTGCTGCCCGGTCATTATCCAAGGATCTCTGAGGTCCTGTGTTGCTATTCACTGTTCTCTTGGTTGTTTTGATGGCTAGCTTTGCTCAACTATTGGATTGAGGATAGGCAGTGGATGACAATCTGTGCTTCATGGCCCAGTCTTCTAGGAATTGCTTAAATAGGAGGGATATGAAAGGTGGGACACCATCACTGTTGATTTCCTCCAGGGTACCATAGGTCTGGAATATATCTCAACAAATTGAGATGTTCCTAGAGGCATTTGCCTTTCTGTGCCTCAAGTGATACAGAATGTGCCAAACAGTTAGCCTATCAGGACATACAAGGTACCTATGATCTTCAAGCATATCATGCAATTGGCCCTAAAATTGTGGACTGAGGTATTCATCTCAGGCTACTAAACACTCATTGTCATGGGCTTTCATGTTGATCACACCTTGGTGTGCTGAATGCAGACTATGCAATTTTTTTCCAGTGAGAGGTGGGGATGACAATCCTTCATTCTAAGCCATGGTCAGTTGTCAGGTAGTGCTTTAGCTCCCAATATTTGTGAAGTTCAAGTGCAGTAAGATGACGTACTTTTGGTAAACCCTTGCTGTACTACGTTTATTAATATCTTGTATTGTGGATTGCTGCATCCTACTACACAGATGAGGTCTGGTGAGGGGATGGTTACATTGTCACCACCTCTGATTATTGCTCTCAACAATATATATTTATGTATGTGCATGTGTACGTATGTGTGCATGCATGCATATATATATATGTATATGTGTGTGTATATATCTATCTATATATATATATGTGTGCATATATATTGTTGTGACTAAGAAAATAGTTAAAGAAATAACAAAACAAGTGTTGCAGATATATCATATATTAAATAGTAAGTACAACAGAAGAGTATTACATGACTAGTGAGTGTGTGTCGGTTGACCCAGCATTCAATATATTCGACTGTTCCCCCAAGGCCTTTTCTCCTACTAATCTTATAGTAGGCGGAAGAGTCCAACATAGACTCTTTAGAGGGAGGACACCACAACACCCTCTTTTCAGCCTGACTCTGTATGGAGTCTTTTTTTATAATTACCACGCAATACTTTTATTCAACCAAATAAACCCTTTTTCACAAAAAAATTCAGAAACAACCACTTTGAAAAACAGGAATTTCATTCACAATATATTTTTTTTTAGTTTTACGACAGACATTTTACATATTAACAGCAGTCCCTTTTTATTAAGGTCTCTATTCATTATTCCTAAATAATAAAAATTGGATAAGTTTAATGGTAAATTATAATGTTAATAATTTCCAATAATCCAATGCGTATTGTGCTTTTCTGGTAATTCAAAGTTCATAAGTGAAGAGATGGGTTTTTTTTTACTCATTCTTTTCCTTTTTCTGTAGACATGGTATGAAATGAAAGATGTTCAATATCTTTTTCTTTTCGGGTTAATTTCTAAAGGTTCTGTAAATTTCCTTTTGCTTTTGGGCCTTCTAAGCTCTGGCACTGATTGCGGTATTGGAACCTCAAACATGTCAAAGACGACGTCCATAGTGTCATCTTCTATGGGATCCCTGTCGACTATGCTTTCATACCGTTTTCTAATTTGGATTACATGAAGTCTGTGTATAAACTTTGGTCCCTGAACCATGTAAATCGTGTTACCAATTTGTCTGTCTATTGTTCCCAGTGAGCTTTATTATTCGCAGATACATGAAAAAAAAAAATTTCAACAATCTTAGAGCGCTTTTAAGCACTTTATTCCTTTTTCCTGCTTTCGTTTCACTCAGAAATTTGTCAGATGCCAATTTTATTTTCCTGGCAAACATGAGCTCCGCTGGCGTCTTGGCAGATGGAGCACTGCTATTAGGGGTTACACGATAGACCTGCAAAAACTGCTGTATGGCCGTATCGGTGGGAGTACCTCTCGCCTTCCTCAGTGCTCTCTTGAAAGTGTCCACAAGACGCTCTGTCTGTCCATTACTTCTTGGGTGATATGGCGCCATGGTAATATGTTCGATCAGGAATGACTGACAAAAACCTTAGATGTGAATTGTGTTGCATTGTCTGTTACGATTCAGTCAACAACTCCGAAACGGGAAAATATCTCGTACAAATATCTTTACTGTCACCTCTGTGGTCGGCTTCTTACATTTCAATATTTCTGATCACTTGGAATAACTGTCAACTACTACAAAGTAGTAAAAACTGTGACGAAAGACATGACTTACCTCGAAGTTCAAAACGAGTGTGAACGTGTCTTGCCTGCAAAGTAACGCAAAAAAGAAATATGGCTGCTATCGAAGACACAATTTATGTGCGCCGATCTCGTCCAAAACAAGACAATATTTGCACACATGCAAATTTCTGCCATATCAGACAAGCATAAAAAGCGAGATGCCAGCAGCACGACTCAGAAGGTTCGGGTCATTCGGTGGACTTCGTGCAATAGAGTTGGACTGACGGACAAAGTGGAAGTCGAAGTAGGCGTGGCTGAGTTGGTGTCTGTTTCACGACTGCCCGGTGTAACGGCCGAGAAAGAATCTCACAATCCATTTCCTTGAGGCGACAGACGACGAAGGAAGAACAGCTGGTCTGCCAGTGAACAGCGCACTGCACTTTCTGACCACCTCCCTCTCATCACTTTCTTCTTTTTGTTTGCTACAAAAACCATCAAGTGGGCCAGCAAAATGACTGTATCTGCGACCACGGACGGTCGGTTTGGGGCCAAGGATTGAATTTTATCGGGGGTGCTTTAGCAGCCAAAGCACACCCTTTGCACGATCTTGCAGTGTTTTCAATATTTTCAATATCCTTGTCCATGTTGGTCCAGTAGACGTAACTCCGCATCAGACTCTTCATTCTTGAAGTTCCCAGATAGCCAACATGGAATTCCTTTAATGTTCTTTTCTGTAGTGTAGATGGGATTACTACTTCGTACATTAGTGTCGTTACAGAGTGAGTAAACTTCTGAGATATTCTGGTCTTTATTATTTAGTTTGTCCTTTATGAACTCATCATCGGACACTTTCTCTATTATCTCGTCAATTGTTATAGAAAGCTCCCTGACAGTATGACAAGGTACTTTTATTTCGACCTCTGTTCTTATGGCAGCAATGACTGTCTTCCAGGGGTTTGGCATACTAAGGTATCAATCTAGACAACACGTCTGCATGACAGATTTTAGTGGATGGATGAAACTCCATTTTGTAACTGTAATTGAGGAGAATGGTTTGCAGTCTATTAGCAGTATGTGTTGGCAGACCCTTTTTGGGATCCAAAGATAGTAAAGAGTGGACGATCTGCAACAAAAAGTACCTCCCATGAATAAATCTATGAAATTTAGTCACCGCAAAAATGATTCCTAAGGCTTCCTTTTCTATTTGTGAGTAACTCCTTTCAGCTGGTAATAGCGTCCTAGATGCATTGGTGATTGGCTTTACCGATCCATCCTTTAACTTTTGTAAAATGAACGTCTCGATGCCATAGGAGCTAGCACTGCTGGTTATAATGATGTCAAGGTTTAGATCATAATAAGTCAGGAATAGATCTGATGTAAGGACATCCTTTATTTTCTCAAATGCTTCCTGGCATTTGGTTGTCCATTCCCACTCTTTATCTTTTCTCAATAATTCATTAAGTGGAGCTCTCAAAATGTGCATTCTTAGGACAAAAACGTTGTAATAATTGGCAAGTCCTAAAAAAAACTATGAAGAGCCGACAGATTTTCTGGAGCTGGCATATTCTTTATTGCCGTTGCCCTATCTGGGTCGGGATGTCTTCTGACTCTGTCAGTTATTTGCTCCAAGTAATTAATCCTCTCTAAGAAAAACTCACACTTCCCGTCTTTTAATTTGAATCTGTAATCCTGGATTTTCATGAACACCTGCCAGACGTGAGATTTATGTTCCTCGATGCTCTCGCTTTTCATTAAGATGTCATCGAGATAAGCCACTGCAAAATCCAGACCATTTGACATCATGCCCATGACCTGTTGAAAAATAGTAAGGGCGACCTTAAACTTGAACGGAAGTCTTAAAAATTTGTATCAACCATTGTGGGTGTTTATACAAAGGAGCTTCAAGCATTCCTCGTCCACGGGTATTTGTAGATATGCGTCGCTTAAGTCAATCTTAGAAAAATGTTTTCCTCCACTGAGCTTAGCGAATATCTCCTCTGGACTTGGAATGGGATAACGGTGATCCTTTAGGGCGCTGTTCAGCCCCGTAATGAAGTCAGCGCATGCACGAATTTCTTTACTCTTTTTTTAAATATAAACTGTGGGAAATGCCCATTCACTATATTCAACCTTTTTCCAGAACTCCCATTTCCTCAAGTTGATTAAACTCCTCGTCAATTTGATTTATCGCGGCAAATAGAACATTAAGTTTTTTTCGTAAAAACTGGATTAACGTCTGGCTTTAACTCAGACTTAGCAGACATTTTTGTGCATTTTCCTAGTCCTCCACTGAAAAAGTCGGGAATTTTTTTTTAAGTTCACCTTTCAACTTTTCTGCTTTGTCAGTCAAATTTTCGACTTTTTGACATAATGAGTTAATAGGCATATCCCAAAGTTGAAATTGTTTTAACCAATCAGTCCCAAACAGATTACCTGTATTCTTCATAATATACGCCTTTAGTTTTAAAGTTTTACCTTTAAATGACACGTTCGTTATAAGTTCGCTCATAAACCTAATAGGGTCGCCAGCTACACTTTTAGCTATTCGGTTCATTTTTAACAAAGTCGGCTTACCCAGTTTTTTCCATCTTTGATAATTATTTATGGATAAGTCTGAACCTAAATCAAGCTGTAGCCTTATGTTTTTGTTTTAAATATTTTCATTTCACTATATTTCCTGATGTTACGACTTTCTGGTTCATCAGACCTGGTAATTTTTACAAAACTTTTTTGTCTTGTTCTTAATCCTGCAGTGGGAACTTTTGTGTCCCAATTAAAACATTTTTTTTTATTTTTAAAAGGACAATCTCTATACCAATGTAATTGACCACACACGAAACATCGTCTTGACAACAAATTAACTTTATTTTTTGGTTGACCCTTTTTAATTTTTCTTTGTATTTTTTAATGTGAGCCACGCCACTCTGTTCGATGTTTTTCGAATTCTCTCTGACGCTCACGAAACATTGGCAATCTTTGCAACTTGCTGTAAAGTAACGTCGGACTTGTTTCCAAGCTTGCTGAGTACGCAACGATGTATTTTGGCGTCTTTCGCTGAAATCAAACCCTGGACGAAAATCAGGCATTTAAAATTACTGGCGCTTAACTCTGCCAATTTGAAGTCATCACAGTATTTATTGACTACACTCGCGAAAGTAGTATAATCTTCATCTTCTATGCGGGTGAGATTCGTGCATTTCCAACACTTGTAAAACAGTGATGTTTTTTGAACTGAAGAGTTCTGTTAATGATTGAACCGCCTCTTTAAATTTCAAGTCGCTGGTTTTCTTAGGCAAAATATAATTAACAAACTTAGGAGTAGGCGAACCTTTTTATGGTCAGCCCAACTTTCACAATCCGTATTGTATAAGTCCTCGTAGCGTTTAAAGTATGAAGCGAATGCAATTTCTTCTTCAGGTGCAAACGGGAAGATTTCAATAGCACTCCATATAGCATTTTGGGAAAATGCATTTTCGCTGTCCTATTTTTGGCTTTTGATGGATATATTATACAAATGCCTTTGCTCATTCTATGTTTGAAGAAACATTTCTTCCAGTTTCTGTTGTCTAACCTAAATTTCTAGGTGCAATTCCTCAAATTTCATCTGATGTTTTGCTTGTTCTCGTTGGAATTTCTCTTGTCTTTCTTGATATTTCTGTTCCAACAGTAGTTGTTGTTCCTGTTGGTGTTTCTTGAACTCTAGCATTGCACTTTTAAATTTGTTCATTTTACTGCGGTGCTACGTAAAATTAAGAAATGAGAGAGGGCAATTTTTTTCTCTTTACTCTCTTAACCAACAATAAGTCTGTTTGACTTGTACTATTCTTTTACTGAAAAATTTAAAAGCAGGAGAGGCGGGTAAATTTTTACTTTGCCCTATTAGTGAAAACAATAATTCTGTTTGATTTGTACAGTTCTTTTACTGACTTGTTGGAATGGAAAAAATAACAAGGTTCACCAACCTTCTTCCCAACCACTAAATTGAACTTATAGAAATCCTCTTGTTTTGAAGAGTTTCTTTTTTTCACTGTCAGTGTTGTAATTAAGACTGGATATCCATTTGTTATAGAGTTTGATTATAATTCCTTTCTTCACCACTGTATATATGTGTCTATATATATGTATAATATGTCTATATATAAGTGTGTGTGTGTATATATATATATATGTATATATATATATATATATATATATATATATATATGTATTTGTATGATATATATATCTCTGAATATATATATAT
This sequence comes from Acanthosepion pharaonis, assembly GCA_903632075.3. Lineage (NCBI taxonomy): Eukaryota > Metazoa > Mollusca > Cephalopoda > Sepiida > Sepiidae > Acanthosepion > Acanthosepion pharaonis. The sequence goes on along the minus strand of CAHIKZ030005176.1, from coordinate 156,245 downwards.
ATATATATATATATATATATATATATATATATATATATATATATATATATATATATTTTAGAGTAAAAAAAAAAGAAACAGTAAGATATATAATCCGGTGTTCTTATTGATATTTTTATTTTTACAAAACTGCTCAATGTAAATTTACAGAGCATAAATATTATAAATTAACTGATTTAAAAATATGTTTCCTTCGCTACACACGAATTATCATGTTTCAAAAACTGAAGCTAAAAATTTCAAATTTAATTATATAATTAAATTAAAAGCATTAGTTCTGTTTCATCTTCAAGTGAATTTTGGAATAACTTATTTTTAAATTGACTGAGTTTTAAAAGCACATACATTCATAATTTTTTGTTTCCATGGATACAGAGAAATCCAATCATTTAGACAGGGGTGGTACCTTGTTCATTTTTATTAACTATTATTGTATCAATTATAAGTTACGTTCGAAAAAGAGGTTATGTCTAGGTAGGGTTGGGGTGCATTTTTCAAAGAATTATGACATCTGTTCAATGCACCTTGTCTGTTTTTTTGTTTTTTTATCAACAACAAAAAGTTCTTCGGCATTTTCCCATTAAATCCGTACTTCTATTGTTGAAGCTTGGATAAGCATGGAATAATAATAATACAACACAAAATGTACGTAAACAAAATGTATTGAAACAAGGAAAAGGTACACAATATTTACAGTTAGTTTTGGTATATTCTTGGGAAGACTGTTCCTGTAGAATGGGTTGACTTAATCGCAATCGGGCAGAGTCTCTGGATTGGATCTCTTCTTACTTCTTTTTTCGTCTTCCCGGTACCAACCCATATTTATATGGTCGGTACTCCACTATGTAAATTAGGTGGATCGTACCACAACATCTATACATAAAGATTCTTTCTAAAAGGGGGTGTTTGGATTAGAATACGTTATATTGAACTACAATTTTAAAATATTACTTTTACTTTTAATTACTAATAGACTATATTTCATTTTAAAACAAATAAATATAATAAAATTACTTAAATTATTTAAAAATTATTATTACATATCAAATATAAGTATGTATATTACCAGTTCCCATTTTTTTTTTTTTTATTATTTTATTTTTAAATATTATTTAAGGAAACTTTTTGACAATGTCAGCAAAGAATAGGTATTTCATTTCTTTGATTCAGTAAATTTTTATTTTTTATAAACTTAGTAATATATAGTTTCTCATGTATGCAGAAAGGACATGGGTCATTTAATGACCTACATATTCTAGCTTTTCTTATTAATTTTCATTTTACTGTAGGTGTTTTATTGATTTCTTTTAAGTGCCAGAAATATTTTGATAGGGACGTCTGATTTCGGTATTTATTTATCCTAAATGAAGTTTCATGTAGATTGAATCTTTTCTCATGGCTTTTTTTGGGATTCTCAATAGATGAGATATTGCATTGGTATACTAATGATTCTATGCAACATTTATTTTGTAGAGAACAGTTATTATTGTCTAAATTTCTTTAGTTTCAAAGTGTTTATACAAGATATTAGCATTACGTTTCTTAATAATTTTCTCTAAGTTTTCAGTACAGCTGTAACTTAATTTTAGTGTATTTTTATTGAAAATAGTATTGAGTTTACTATCTTTAGGAAAATGTTTACCGATGAATGCAAGGAATTTTTGTCCTAATTTATTTTTTATCATTTGGTTGTGTATATCAAATTATATTTCTACTTCTGTTTTTTCTATGCTTTCCATTTTCCTTTTTTATATAAGTTAGTTTGGAGCTTTTGTAGCAACTATCTTTTAGAGTTTTATTATAGAAATTAATATGTTCATAGAAAATCTTCTCATTTGCTGAATTTGTACTTACTATTTTTTCGATAAATAAAGTTATATGCTTAAAGATGATTAGATTTAGGGTGTATCTATAAAGGATTAGTATTGTTTTTTTTATAAGGTATGTATACATATTTCATGAAATCTAATGTTATATCAAGGAAGTTAACTTTTTTAATTTAGTGCGTACTGTAATTTTTGAGTTCAGGCATTTACATTCTTTATATAATATCTTTCTAATTTTATCAATTTTAAAGTTAGTAGAGTTCTTTATAACCATAAGTCCATCGTCTCTGCATAAACCAATGTCAGTTATATAAATTTCACGGTAGGCTGTGAGATTGTATAATATAAAAAGACCTATATGATCAGAAGACCCAACTGAGTCTAGTGATCCCACTGTAATGTCAAAGTGGTCATAATAATTTTTTATCCATTGTTCACCTTTATGTATCAGTACCGATTTTTTTTGCATTTATAATAATGCTCCTTTCTTCTTCTGTCATGTTATATGTGTGAATATATACGTATGTATGTGCATATACATATATATATGAATATGTATGTGTGTATAAATATAAGAGTATATGTGTGTATATATATGTATGAATGTGTGTGTATATGTATGTATGTGTGTATATAAGAGTATGTGTGCATATATATGCACGAATGTGTGCATACGTATGTATGTGTGCATATATATGTATGTGTGTGTATATATATGTACATATGTGTATATATATATATGTCTGTATATATATATATGTGTATACATGTATATATGTATATATATATATATATGTGTGTATATATGTATGTATAAATATGTATATGTTTGTATATATATGTATATATAAGTATGTGTGTATATATATGTATATATGAATGTACATGATAGATTTGTGGATGATTGAAGTTTAAAAGCAGTAAATTCAACCTTGCTAACTGAACAATCCTCTTTGGCCAAATCGGATAAAAGGCATGTTAGGCTATATGACAGTTCTGTATAGGATACAGGTTCGAATCCTTTTCCTGATATTCGAGTCTGAACTTAGTAATTTATTCTCTGTGTTGTGGAAATAATCTGTGACAAATATTTCCTTTGCAATCCCAGATCGCTTACAAGAAGACACCCCAATATATAAAATTAAAAATAAATCCATATGCATCCCTCTAGTAACCACTTTCAACACCACTCTTCCTCTATGATCTCAGATAATCAAAAGTTGCTGGGAAATACTACATCTCAAACCAGACCCAATGCATAAGCATGCCTTCTAGCATATTGTAGACCTAAGAACTTTAAGAAAATTATAATTAGTAACCAAATTTCAGATAAGGTAAACCTTAATAGACCAAATATAAAAACCACAGGATTTTCCCAACCATTTAGCAACAAAAGGAGCCTATGTTGCAACCACATTAGACATACCAATTTGTTCACTAGTTCAGTCACTAAATCTATTTTCGAAATCTACCACAATTCTACCTGTAGAAGTCATAACATAATTTACCTATTAGAATGCACACTATACCAGGAACAATATGTGGGAAAATCTCAATGGTCCTTTTACTACAGAATTAATAATTATTGGAATCAGATCAAGTTGGCTCCCCACAAAATATTATTATCTGTAAAACAACATTTTTGCCTAGAAAAACATGATTTTAAAAGCAATGCAAAAATCATTATAATTGAAAAAATAGAAATAGACACAAAAGATAACCTTAGAAAAATACTAGAGGGGCATGAAGACAAATGTTGCTTTGCCATGATGGCTTCTCATAGCCTAATTGTGAAAGGCACACTTGGCCTAAAAGTGGTTTCATACATTTTCTTTTTTAGGACTTCTCTATCTCTAAACTGGTTACCATAAATTTTACTCTTTAAAAACAGGGATATCTATTCAAATATATGCACCCACTAAATATAACATTTATAGTAATAAATGATCAACATATCGAATAAAACAAAATGTTTCTAAATTTAAACTTTGCAAGTACATTGATATTAAGTAAAACCATTTAACAATTTTTATTTATTTCTTAAGTGTTATCCATAAAAATGAGATTTAAAACAGTAAATATTTTATTCAATAAAATATAATTTTATAAAAGAGAAAAAAATAGTTTTTTATGGAATATTCTAAACATGATTTTCATACAAGAACAAACTAATCAATCTGTAGAAATGTTTTGGTTAATTTTTGTGTTACAGTTATGTTCACCCTGTATAAATCTCAGGGGTTACACAAGGTAGATGATTATCAAGTTTTAGGTATAGTTCATGTGGGGAAGATAATGGTTAACCCTAGATTTGAAAAGTAACCTGTTCAAGTCAAATAATACATTCTCCTTCTATTCAGTTAACCCTAGACTTGAACTGTTCAAGTCTAAAGTTAACCGTTAGATTACAATGATTGGGGAAGCATTCTCTTGGGATTTGGTACCACAAAACAGCAGTTTGTGGGAAGAAGCTGCTTGAGTGGAACTTAGATCTCACCAATGGAATACAATTGAATGAAGGTGGTTTGCTACAATTTGTATGTACTAATTCAGTACCTGTTGCTTCACTGTCAACAAATAAGATCAAATATGACATTTATTAGAAAATATAATCAGTTTAAATACAGAAGGAATCATAAAAACTTCAGAGGTCCCCCATGCTCATATTTCAGCTTATACTCTTTTCTTGTTAACCTTTTCTTGTGTTGCTGCCAGACAGAAAGGAAAATTAACACTCAAGACACAGATGTCCATTTCAATTTCATCCAAATTGTGTGTGCTTATGTATATTTACTTGTGTGCATGTGTATTTCAATTAAAGAATATACCTAAATATTTCTACAAATTTTTTTAAAATCCTTAAAAAATAATTATATTTATCACTGAATAATTTTTGAAAAGTTAATTAAAATCTTATAATTACATGATTTTATTAGGATTTTAAAAAATAAGTGTAATGTAGTGTTAATCACTCATGGGAAGTAGTATGCTCTCATCTGCCTCATGGGTAATAGCTGTAGCTATTTATAGTTTTTGTGACTTTGTATGTAAATGAATCACCTCATCTACCTTTACTGAAGAGGCTTTATCCCACTCCCTAAGAGATTGTGTAGATATGAGAGATTGTGATCTTTTTCTTTTTTCAGAGGGATGTTCCTCCAACAATTGTTCATCTTCAAAGTCTATATTATTCATGATTTCACTGTCTAGTTTATCTTGCCTTGATATGACACTTTTGCCTTCATTATTTTCAGGCTCACTGTACATTTCTTCATCGCTATCATGTTGCAATCTAACTTGGTCTGCATTTCCAGATATGATCCTTAATGCTTGTTTCATGGTCAAACTTCTTTTGTTGGAGACCTGTATTACTTCTGGCCAACCTGAATACGAATCCACCAGTATTAGTAATAATCCCACTCCATCATCATGAGCATGATCCATGTGTACTCTGTCCCAAGGTTGGGATTCTTTATGTGTTTATTTTTATCTGTCTGAATATTCTTCTTTAAATTCACATTTTACACCTTTTTATGTTTTCTTTTACATCTGTAGAATAGCCTGGCCACCATGCCTCTAGCCTTAATCCCCATTGCATAGATATTATTCTGCAATGAACATTGTCATGTATACTTTTTATCATTTTGCTCCTTGGCATTGCTGGTGGAACCACTACATCTCCATTACAAATTACACCCTTTTCTATAATTAATTTGTGTTTAACCTCTTTAAAATACCTTTCTGACCATGAGCAATTATTACACTTATTTTATCCTATACTATACAATAATATACTATTTAATATAGGATCTTGTTTCGTATCCTCAGCTAAAATCAGGAAATATCAGTTTCAATTCAGTGTGAGAATGTATCTTCAAATTTTTCCTCCTCTTCCTCACTTTCAGAAGTAATGAACCTCAATCTCGACAAAGCATCTACATGCAGAATACTATTGCCTTTCATTTACTCAATATCAAAGTCAAATGGCATTAACATTAAGGCCCATCTTAGAATACTAGATGACGTTACCTTAGGAAGTTCCTTCCTAGGATTAAATATGAATTATAAAGGTCTGTGGTCAGACCTTAGTAGGAATTTCTTCCCAATCAAAAACTGACAAGCTCTATTTGTTGTCTATCTTATGGTCAATGCTTCTTTCTCAATACTTGATTAGTTTGATTTGGCTTTTGATAATTTTCTCAAAAGATGCATAATAGAATGACCATCCTGAGTAATATTCTCAAAATTGAGTGTTCATTTGTGTCAGCTGTTACTACTATTTCCTTTCAAATATTTTTACTACTGGCTTCTTTGCCAGAACAGCTTTAAAATTTTCAAATGCCACTTGCTGTTCTTTTGTGCAAATAATTTCCATATTCTTTTTTTTTTAAGGAAAAAAAATGTGGTAAAAGCAAATGGTTCTGTCAAATTGGAATATCCCTCTACATCATCTGTAGAAAGTTACAAGTCCTAAGAAAAATTCCAATTCTTTTTGTTCTTAGGTACTTCAGCTGTTAATATTTTGTTAATTAACAATTGGAATGGTGATATGCCTTTGTTAGATATGGAATATTCCCAAAATTATATTTTTTTAGTGTTGTGCACACATTTTTTCCATTAATTGTTAATCCAGCATTTTTTTTAATTCATTTAAAACCATGCTGCTTTTCCATTTTGATTCTTTGTCGTTAATAGCACTAACACAAATGTCATCCTGGTATTTTCATATCTGCAAGAGAGTTCAAAGCCCATTCTATATTGGGAATAGGATATGAGTCAGCACATATTTTGTGGCTTACACCGATTTTGTAGTCACTACAAATGTGCAGATCCCCAGCCTTCTTTCTTATAATTACTAACAGGGAGGTCCATTTGCTCCCTCCTGGCAGAACTCATTCAAGTAAATCTTGTTCCAGTAATTCTTTTTAGACTTTCCACAACTATTGGTATTAGATGGACTGACACTTTTCATGCTTGAAAATATAAGAGGGAGACATTTTCCTTTACTTCATAGTTTTTTAACATTCCAGTTTCTCCTTCCTTGACTTTTATTAATTTTTTTCAAAATTACATCATTTCCTATTAGACCATGATTCTTTTCACAGTTTGCCATGATAATTTGCAATACATCAAAATTATTTTTTAGTTCCACATAGGCTTCAAAATAGCCTAATGTTTTTTACATGGATTCTTTATATCTGATGTATTTGGATAAGGCTTTTTTTTAATCTTGGTTTTCCTAATTTTTTCCAAAAATTTCTGGGTATCAATGTCACATCAATTTCCATATCTAGTTACATGTCCAATAAAACATTATTGATTCAAATTTTTAATAACCCTTTTCCATTTTTTTTCAATGAAAAAGCATTCTTACTTATTTTCTCTTCATTTTGTTGGACCATCCCTACATTTTCTTTTGGGATTTACACATACATTGAAAATGATTCATTTTGAAACACATTTCAAATTCTTTTTTATATGCTGGACATTTTTGTTTTTCTCTTTGATGTTAATAACCACAAAAAGTACATGTTATTTTTCTTTATTGTGGATGTGTCCAAATTTTTTTGTTCTATTAACTTTTTCAATCAGTTCTTGTTGCTGAACAAATTTAACACACTGTTCTAGTGACAATTTTCTCAGTTGTAAATGCATTAGTCATTTGCTGATACTCATCATTTTGAAGGCTGTTTTCTAATTTCATTAGGATTAAATCCTCTTTGATTGACTGGTTTTTCGATCTCAATTTCTCAAATTCACAATATTTAGTGTCCAGTTTTAAACAAAGAACATATTCAGTTCATTCACTTTTTGAGAAATATTCATGAACTTAGCTCTCTCTGCTTTCACTAGTTTTTTCTTGGGTGTTGTGTTTTTCGCTATTAGTTGACATATCTTCAAACATCATTTCATCCAACTGTCTTGGGTGTGCAATGTAATGAGCATGTGCAGAAGTGTCCTCGAACTGCATGTGTGTGTTGTTGCCGGGCACACCTTGGAGTACCATAATGGACTTGACCGAGGACTACAAGAAGAAGACACACGAGTCGTTTGGCATCTTTTCTGGGCGACAAAAACCATTGTGATCGGTCATCCATTGGCAGCAGTCTTGGGTGCCGTTTTGCTTGTTTGCTGTCGTAAAGTGTTCGTTCGGAAGAGAAGGCATTCATTTCAGGTTCGCAAGTAGGCGTTTGTTTTTGTGTCGCAAGAAGTTGGTTTTTTTTCCCGTTTTCTTGCACATGCAATTGCTGATAACTAGCAGTTACCAAGATTTTAAATCCTTCAGCATTTTTGTTCTAGCTTTAGCTCTTAGTATCCTAAGTCACATATGTGTATTCATAATTTTCTGGTGATAATTGTTCATTTGGTTCTTTAGAGATTGACAACACCATTGTAGCATAGTGTTACTGACTCATGGGAAATAGTATGCACTCATTTGCCTCATGGGTAATAGCTGTAGGTATTTATAGTCTTTGTTACTTCATATGTTAATGAGTCACCTCAATAAGTTCTTTTTTGCCTACAAACTTCTGATTTTATTGCTCACTTCAGGGTAGAGTTTGTCCAAACAGAATGGAAGGAGAATGTATTATTCCCATGTCTTATTTCAAAATTAGTCAAATTGTGTGTGTATGTACATTAAATGGCACATATAGGTCTCTCACATATAACACATATACCTTACATATGCACATGCAAAATCATATACAGACAGTGTGCATCATGGACAGATATCAGCTCTTCTTTTATAATATAGATTTTAATTTAAAACCTACTGTGTTTAAGGATAGGTAAAAACTGAATATGGTGTTTTGTCTGTTTATATCTTATCTATGGATGTGCAGATAACATAATGATCAATGATACAGAAAGTAAAACCATTGAACTGTTTAACAGTCTGTTGCATTCACTAATGCACTTGGGAATAGCATGAATCCAGCTCTTCTTTTCCAAGCTATAGATTACACATTAGGGGAGGCTGTACCTTGGGTGACAGTCAGGCTAATAGAAAGAAAACTCCAAATTCAAACTATACATACCATGAAGCACAAGAAGAGCATTCACTGCATTAAAGCCTAGCCTTAAAAAAATGTTTTCAAATGAATGAATTCTGTAGGTCTTAAAGAAGACTGTCATCAAATCTCATAGATTAAGAGTACAGAATCACAAAAAGAACTTTACCAAATAACAGAAACCACATTATTTGAGGACTTTCAACAGCAGTAACAACTAAAATGGACAGCACATGTAACTCGAAGAGAAAATGATGACATAATCAAAATGTTGACTTTCCACAGTACTTTAAACAAAAAGTTAGGATGGAAACCCTTATCAATACTAGAATTGGGAAATAACAGTGGACTTGAGAAACCTATTTTCTTGAAAAATTGTTTTAAGAAATTGATTTTATAAATTTTAATTAACAATAATACTAAGTATTCACTCAAGGAATGTTAAATGTTTCCTTATAAGGAAACAACTAATTCCCATTAGTCTGATCATTCACTTCAACTGTTTTTTTACCAGCCATCATGGATTCAGGAAGTTATATCAAGAAAATAGGCCTGGATTTGTATAACCTCTTACTCACTTAGAGGAATCATCAGCATCTGTTGAGATGGATAGCAATACAAATACAACTCTAGTCAAAAACATATATAATAAAATTTAAATTTATCTCATTATTATCATAGATATGTAATCATTTTAGGAATGTACATGCAAATACTTGCAGAGTTTTCTTAAAATTACCTCATCACTGATTACTTCTTGAATGAAGATATTTATTAGGTGATAAACATTTTTCATTGATTTCTGTCTTCGTCTGAGAAAACCACTTACTTCAAATAGCCAGAGAATCATACCAGTAAATGATTAATGTATTCATCACCTTTTAAAACAGTTGTCTGAATTCTTTGATGTTGTTGATACATTGACGCTCTTTTGTATTGAGAATAGGAAGTCAGTTGCTTCGTGTCTTTTAAAATTGTAGTCAGTAGAACCAAACATTTTAAACTGATATCCAATAAAGAAAAACAGGTTCAGTCATTTTGTTATCAAAGAAAATAATTAGTGCATTTATGTTTATGAAGACAAACAAGAAACAAGATATTGGGGTATATAATGTTTAATAAGTTCTTTATTGCTTTTACTTGATGTAATTCTCTATATGATATGTTTCGATGAAACTATTATGAAAGTTTTTGTCTATTGATGGTTAGGTTCTTCTCTGCCATATGTTTTAATGTATCATAACTGATGGATATCTAATTCTGGATTTTATATTGAGATGAGTCACCATAGGTTAAAATAATGCCTTAAAATTACCAGATCTCAGTATTGTTTCCATCATTATAACATATTTTAAAAAAATACAACTGCATTGTACTGAAATTTATTTATGGGGTGAGATGGTTAAATTGTTGCCATTTTATATTTTTAATTTCACACATGTGCATTGTTTGTTTTTGATTTTCTTGACAGCACAGTATAGTACGATCAGTTGGGCACCATTTGTGAGAAAAAGAGCATCATGACATAATTCACTCCACCAGAAATTTGAAAATGGCATGTTGTACTGCTTGGCATTCATGCCAGAAGCTCCATTACAAACATTTCTGAGTGTTTGTGTGTCAATCTGACGGCAGTGCAGAGGATTCAGAAAGAGTTGAATGAGTCTAATGGTGATTACAAAGATAAGAAAAGAACTCCTGAATTTGTTGGTGAGAGCCTCAGACTCAACAGAGAGACCTACATCGAGTGCCTCAAGGAGGTAGTGCTGCCTTGGGTCAAGATGGTGGCTGCTGGAATACCCTGTGTCTGGCAACATGAAACTCTGCACCATGTCACACAAGCAGGAGAATTGAGTCATGACTGTCAGATAATTTCAACTACATTATCCTTTACATCTGGCAACCTAACTCCCCAGACTGCAACCCGGTTAAATATTATATGTGGGGCACAGTTGAGCAAGAAACCAACAAAACTCCTTGTAATACCAAAGATGAACTGAAGGCAAGAATTATGGCAGCAATCACCAACAAACAAGGAAACCATCCAAAAGAGTTACAGGAGATTCCAACATTGTGATTAAATCAAGTGTCAATTTTATTGAATAAATTTATTGTATAGTATTTCAAGATATTTTTGTGTAATTTTGGTAAATATATCTGTTAAAATGAGATGTCAGTATTATTTTCATCTTTGCATAATTTAGTCAAAAATATATCCATTGCACCCTATATATATATATATATATATATATATATATATATAAACATATTATGTCTGATCATGAGCTGTTTGAATGTTTGCTTTAATTTCTGGTGAAAATAAAGATAAAATTGTCCAACATTTGGATATATTTTATTAATTTAGTCCTAAGCTTTCGGCTCACATGAGCCATCCTCAGAGTGGCTATACAGACATGAAACAAAGCTATCCACTGTCAAAGATGATATTTTGTTATTTTGATATAGAATATTGCTATGCGACGATAACAGTTGTGGAATAGCAATTGTAAGTTCAAGATGGGGTTCTATGATGTCATATCACACAATAGACCAAAGTATTACAACTGAACCAATGTCTAGCTGCAATGTAATGTGTTGTGACTAGTTTGAAATGTATTTTTGTTGAGTGTGGGTGGCTTCATTTTAATGTAGATGGCCTCCAGTATCTGAAGGTTCTTTTTACTGTGTGTATGTGTGAGCATTATTGTGTTATCAACTAATATATGTCTAATATTATGTACATGGCTATGTTTTTCAAAGAAATTTTGTTTAATAGGACTAAGATCAGAAAGGTGACAGGTAAGTCTATAGGAGACCGTGGTTGTAGTAAAAATAATATATGTAGTGGGTTTATTATTAGTATCAGAAATACAATCTCTTAATGGGCCTGTAAATTGGTACACTACAGTGGTTTTTTTCTGGAGGATTTAGTTGTGGTTGTAGGGTCACACACACACATATATATATATATATATATATATATATATATCCTAAATGCAAATGCCAGTGTGTCACTGTGCCAAACTTTTCCAACTTTAGTCCTAGAGGCTGAAGCCCAACATATCATACCATTTTGGAATCAGGCCAACTCCATGCACAAATTAAAAACTTTCTGGGATGGATCCAGTTCCACAATCCTGACATTTTTGATTCTCAAATTTTCATTACTGTGATTGTTTTCAGATTCTGCCATTTTGGCTTCTACTGATAAAAACAATTAAAGGGCCATAACTCTCTAATTTTCAAAATCTCATGCTCAAATTAAAAAATTATTGTTCTAAAATTGTCTGTGTTTTCAAGTTTATTTCTAGAGGTCATAGCCCAACATGTCATACCATTTTGGAATCGGGTCAAATCCATGAGCAAATTAACAATATTCTGGGCCAGATCCAGACCCACAATCCTGTAATTTTAGATTCCAAATTTTCATTACTGTGATTTTTTACATAATTCTTTGTGACAAAATCTTTTATAACTTGGAAATAAAAAATTTAAAACAGCTAACCTTTTCATAAAAAATAGCACACCTACAACATCAAAATTACAGTGAACCAACATTATTTATGAGTTCAAGTACCCCTTAAGGAACTATATTCCTGATCAAATCAAACTCATAAATAATTGCATTTGTCATACTACTTCAAGCCTATCTAGATGACTTACATTACATCTACCCAACCATAGCTCAATTAGGATGCATTTAAATGCACACAAATATCTACAAAAATCTATCTGAAACATACTAATAGAAACTACAAATATAATAGTCCCCTCTACATGTAAAAAAAGATTAGAAATAATGGAAGACCTAATAATAAAAAAGGAAAAGCCAACACTCAATAATATTAACTATGAACATGGCCACAATGTGCTAACCATCTTTGGAAAATAAAATATTCCTATGACTTTAGACACATACATAAAAAAAAAACCCACACATTTAGTTAAAAATAAAAATTGCCCTTGATAATAGCCAAAAGAATAGCCAAAAGCATTTGGATATGCAGAACTTTTGGTCAGTTTTTACACACTTTATGTCCAGAAAAGAAAACACTTGTACAAACACAAAAAATTAAAAAGCTTAATTGCAGTACATTGATTGCTGGACAGCAATCCCTGTGTACATTGTACAGGGATTGCTGTCCAGATACACAATTTCATATATATATATATATATATATATATATATATATATATATATATAAAATAGAAACATAGTTTTAAGGTATACTATATTATATGGGTAAAAGTGTTCAATATCAGAATATGTCAATATAAAATTGGATATTGAGGTCAACACTGAGAGGTAACACTGTTACATATTTGAATGAAATCTTTAGGCCATCCGTCAGATAGTCTGATGATTGCACTCAAGCATGAAACAAACTGTTGCCTTTTAGTGTTGACTTCAATATCCACTTATATGCACAACAAACAATACTTTTTTCTTGAAAGATTTTTTAAGAAAAATCATTCTATATGATAGTGGATGAATTATTAGCTGGATTTTGAACTGAAAATGACACTATTATATTAGATCTTTATGATTAATGGAGAATTGTGGATTAAGTACATCAACAAGGAAGGATATTATACAGAAAAATAAATATTTGTTTTCTAAAGTAAATGCTTTTTTATCATTAATTTAGTTGGCTGATTTTATGATATATAAGCCCTTGGGTTATTTAATATTGAAGTTTGGTTATCATCCCCAGGGGTGATTAAATTCACTACTCATTAGTAATGGTAAACAAACTACCCTCATTAACTAGTATTACATACTGAGAGACCTGTCCTCATTCTGGTTTTACTGATGTAAGCTACAACTATTATTAGAAAGGTAAAAGAAAAAAAAGAACTGTACATTGCATACCTCAGAGAGAACAGAATCTTTTTCATTCAGTCA
>CAHIKZ030005176.1:135000-137500 GCA_903632075.3 Acanthosepion pharaonis | reverse complement strand
ATGGTTTATATATATATATATGTATGTATATTTTATTATATATATACATACACAAGTATATATATATATATGTGTATATATATATTTATGTATATATATATTTGTGTATGTATATATATATATGTGTGTTTATATATGTGTATATATATGTATATATGTCTGTATAAAAAATTATATATATGAATTGTGTGTTATATATATATATATATATATATATTTAATATATATATGTGTGTGTGTATAATAGAAACTGTGTTTTGTATATATATATTTTATGTATACACTGCTGTTCGATAAAAGTGACTCACCTGATTTTTTTTACTTAAAAATTTTTTCGCCTATTGTTTTTGGGGTGAAACTAATTTTTAATTATACTAATATAAAGACCCCTTCCTGACCACCTAGTAAAAAAATTTACTCACCCTAAGTTATTCTCCTGATAATTATAATTTTTGATATAAATGATATTTAGAGAAAAAAGTGACTTATTTATTTCCTTCAACTAGTAATCAATAGAAACATAACCGAACAACTTTAAATAAAGAATAATAGAGGTATTATTTATTTATAATAGGTAATATAGTTCAAAATATTTAATAATATATGGGTCCTCCTTTATTTTGAATATCCTTCTCAACCCTTTTTGGCATTGACTTGATTAGGTTCTGGCAAATCTCATCTCCAAGCATTGAATTCCATTTGGATATGAAATTCACAATCAAATCCTCTTTTTTGCTCAACTGCTTTCTCGAGAGCCTGTACTTTATAATGCTCCATAAGTTTTCTATGTGGTTGAGATCAGGAGATTGGGGCAGCCATGTCATAACACTTACCTGCTCCTCATCACAGCATTCCTTCATCAATTTTGATTTGTGACAGGGAGCATTATCCTGCATAAAAATGTGCTTGGTGGGGTCAATTTGCACCCTTTCAGCAGAAGGAAGCAGACAAGATTCTAAAATTCTCTTGTACTGCTCGCTCCTGAGGGTCTTTTCAATCGGTTTTAAGAAACCAGTTCCATGAAAAAAAAAGCATCCCTAGAACATTATACTGAACGGATGCTTGACAGTACTTACTGCTAAATTCAAAGAGCTTTCAAAGCTGCTTTTTCGGATTTTAGATCACTTATCCTTTGAATTTAGCTCAGCTTTCGTTTCATCGGAGAAGAGAACATTTAGTAAAAAAAATCAGAGGATTCACTTTTATCAAACAGCACTGTATATATATATATATATATATATATATATATATATATATATATATATATATATATATATGTGTGTGTATATATATATGTGTCTATGTATATATATATGTGTGTATATTTTATATGTGTGTATATGTATATATATATGTATATATATATGTCTATATATATATATGTTTATATATATATGTGTGTATATATATAGATGTGTTTATATATATGTGTGTGTGTATATATATATATATATATATATATATATATATATATATATATGTAAGTTGATCAGTATATATAACATGTATAAGTGGCAGATCAATATACATACATGACATGTATATGATGCTAGATCACTATCTATAAAATGTATGTGAGATTAGATCAATATATAAAGTGTATATGACAGTAGAGCAACATATGTAACACTTATATGATCAATGATTCTGAAAGTTAGTAGTTGAATTTTGATACAAAATTTTCCCTGCATAGCTGTCAGGCTATATCATTAATATAAAAGCATTGGGTTAAATGCTATGATAAGAAAGTTGATTATATTGAAAATGAAATATTTGTGGTGTAAAATAAATTGTTTTTTCTTATCTTTCATCATTAGGCAATGGACTTATTGATGCATTTGTACATATGCATGTATGTCTTTTAGTTCAATGGTTAGAATATTTAAGCTCCAACCATGAGGCCTGCTTTCAAATCTAGCCATGGTTACTTCATCAGAGAAGTACCTGATAAGACAATTTTAGCATATGGAATCATTGGGAAGTACCCCAAAATCATCCTATAATCTGAAACAAGCCTTGTGAGTAAAATCAGGTAAACATTGTTTGGAAACCATCTATGTTTGCGCTGACATTAAGTCATAAGTAATTGTGACTGAGGATTTGAGCATACAGGCTTTGTTCAAACTCTTGTACATGCCAGATCTCTCAGAAACAGTAACTAATGTCTGCTCAACATAGTTGTAATATAGATCACAGTTTAACTCTCTGAGTATTGAAGAAAACACACATTCCTGAGTGAGTGTCTATTATAAGAACTAGCTTGCCACCCTAGCAGTTGAGTGTACTCAAAACATCAAGAGGCAGCCATTATATATATAATGTTTACTGGGTGCAAACAATAATCTTTCAATTTCCTTCAGTGAAACTGTCACAGATATTTGTATTAACCACAATTAATCTTTCTTGTAAAGCCTTTTACTCAAACATTGTATTTCAGTATTTTTTGTGGTAAATAGCTTCTGTAAATAAATTGTCAAAATAAATTATATTTTTCTCATTT
>CAHIKZ030005176.1:20000-130000 GCA_903632075.3 Acanthosepion pharaonis | reverse complement strand
CTCAGTAAGTTTGTAAGCATGTGTGTTATGCCCTGCTATAATAATGGACCATTCTATTTTGATTGCAAATAAAGGTGAAAGAAAATATATATCAGAGATGCTGTTTGATTTTAGCAAGAAAAAGAAAGCATGCATAATAAGAAGAAAACAAAAATACAGGAGGTGATAACATTTGCATGTGCTTAACTTTTGCTTCAGGGAAATAGTAAGACTGGTCAAATTTGAATCTTTTTGTACCCTCTTACTTCTTTAGATAATGACTTACATTCATACTTATAATTGTTATGGCAATATTTTGCTGAAAGTGTTAAACTAAAATATTTAATCAAGCAATAGGGAGATTTCATGTATATTTTGCAGGTGTGCAATTCACAAGGAGCTTATTCCATCAATATGTTAAGAATTATGATTCATCAGAAAACTCGATTAGGAGAACTGTAATATTTTCACAGTTACTACTTGTATATAAATAATTATGTGCATAATTAATAAAAGTTTAAAATATTATAAACAAAATGTATGAATTTTATATGTTTTTTTTAAGCATTTCACCCCAAGCAAGACAGTAGTGTCACTAGTATGCAATAGGGTTACAGAGATTAAAAGTAAGAGTAAAGAGGAGTCTTTGAGGAAAGGATAAAGAGAAGAATGGGGATCAAGATCAAGGCATCAGAAGATGTTGATTGACATTACATTAAATTTTTTGAAGATTATAGTTATCAGAGACACAAGTAAGAAGGAAGGGAGTTCCACTGTTGGGAAGTATGAGAGAAGAAGCTGTTGGAGTAGAAGAGGTGGTTACATTTAACTGTTTCGGCAGTAAAAGGGTGGGACTGAAATGCTATCCTAGTAGCACGCTTAAATTCATGCAGTTGGAGCACCAGTGAAAATAGCTTGTCAGAGAAGTTGCCATAAAAATATTTGTAGAAAAGACAGAGGGAAGCCACATCATGTCTGAGAGAAAGTGACTGGAGTTGAGATGCCAGGTCAGAACCTATCACATTGTATATCTGTCTTTGGATTTTGTCAAGAACCTTGAGATGAATGGCAGGGCAGCAGAACTTATATAGCAACTGTATTCAGTACAAGGACAAATGGTAGATTTGAAGGATAGACAAAAGATGAGAAAACCTTCTAGCATGACACAGAGAACCAACTTTCCTTGTGGTAGATGTAGCTATTGATTCAATATAGTTGTTTCACCTCAGTCAGTGGAAAACGTGAGACCAAGAAAGCACAGAGAGATGCTCTCATGAAGTGAAACATCAGCCGTGCTGATAGGAAACAGAGAGGGTTCCTCTATGGTGGATAAATGAGAGCAGTTTTATTTTGGGAGGCATTAAAATTTACATGCCATTTCCTGCCCCAGTCAACCACAGATTGGAGATCTTTTTGAGACTAACAGCCAGGTTAACTTTGTCAGCAATGCCAGATTTACTATTGAGACAGATGCCTACTTGGGAACTGATGACATCAAGAAGATTGTTGATGAAAATCAGAAACAGTGTAGGACCCAGGGTAGATCTTGGGGAATGCTAGTGTTCATATGAAAGGAACTGGAACAGAAACCATTTAGGACAACATTCATTTCACGGTTTGACAGGAATGATTGGATTAAATCAAATAATCTCCCTGTAAAACCATATCCCTGAAGCTTACATAGAAGGCCAGCATGCCAAACCCTATCAAATATCTAGAGCCACACCTTGAGCTTTGCGGTTATTATCAAGAGCTTGATATACAAATTCAATTATGGCTGTAAGTATGTCAGTGGTAGACCAGGCAAAGCAAAAACCATATTGTTGTCAGAGAGTAGATCTTGGGAGGTAAGGTGCTTAACTACTTTGGCATTGATTAAAGTCACAAATACTTTACCGAAGAGTAGTAGGAGACTCATAAGACAGTAGTTAGATGGGTCAGAATGGTCTCCAGAGTTCTTAAAAACAGGGACAACAAATGAGAACTTCCAACAGACTGGAAAGCAAGAGTCAGCGAGGTAATAGTTATATAATTTGGAGAGAACTGGAGCCAGCTTGGGAGCACATTTCTTTATGACTACAGCTGATATCCTCTCACCCCCACTTGCTTTATGAGAGTCTAATTTAGAGATGATGTCCAATACCATCAACATGGTTATGCTCATCTCAATAGAGTTTCTGTTCTAGTGGGTAGTCTGATGTATATTTTTTAGATGCTGTGCACATTTGTCATCAATTTTTACTATGATGAGAGAGTACTGATAAAGTGGTTTAGATGTTTTTAATCATTATATTTCAGTATTACCAATTTAATGCAATATATATTTTTATTGCCCTTCTTTTTTGCTATAAATGTTCTTTTAATATGTTTTCCTTTTATTGATCTTATAAAAAGTTGTTTACATTGTATTATTATTGATCTCTTTTCACATGATATGTAGGATTTAAGCTTAGAATTTTAGTCTGGCAAACCTGGAAACTACTGAAATAGATCAGATTAGATGCTACAAATGAAGACTTAGGAAGCAAAGATGAAAGAACATGCTCTCTTGGCAATAGTATAAAAATACTTAAGGTAATAAAATATGCAAAGTATGGGACAGAATTATACAGAGGTCTAATTGAGGTTACATATAGTAAATTATGAGATGAGACTATTGTTATATCTGACATTTCCTGGGAATAAATATATGTAGATATGAATAGATAAATACTTGTGATGTCAAGCATATTATATGTAACAAAGATTATTTTTTTATCACTGCATGGAATGGTTCTGAGTTTTGTTGATTCTTGACAATACTCACATTACTAACCCTATCAGTTCATTCTATTGGTTCATATTCTCTCTTTCTCACATCCAATAGAGATATTCTCTGTTTGTTATATTTTCCTTTTCTTTATCTCTTCTCCATGTCAAAATCATATTTCATTTTGTTTCAGTTTCTTTCCTCAATACAAATCTTTTTTCACCTACTTTTATTCATAACTAGCTTAAAAGGTGCCCTATTGCAGAGGGCTCTTGATTGAACCTTTGGTTTGTTCAGGAGTTTGAGAGTCCCTAAGTCTTTTCATATTCTCAGTATTGGAAACTTTCCTGGCTGTACGGGTCTTTCTTTTCCTTGCTGCAGTCATGTCTCTTTTGATTGCAATCTGGCCCTCTGTTGGTAGAGATATTTTTTTGTTTGGCATACTGCTGCTGTGTGCGATAGGCAACAATAAACTACAGAATAACTCAAAATTGATCACTGCATTTATGTATTGCATTAATATTTAAGCTTACCTTTTCAAAGTTCAATGATAATTCTTC
This sequence comes from Acanthosepion pharaonis, assembly GCA_903632075.3. NCBI lineage: Eukaryota > Metazoa > Mollusca > Cephalopoda > Sepiida > Sepiidae > Acanthosepion > Acanthosepion pharaonis. The sequence goes on along the minus strand of CAHIKZ030005176.1, from coordinate 126,712 downwards.
TTCTGCCACTTAATTGAAAGACAGTTTGATGTACATAGGTCCTTACTTTCCATACAAACATTTACTTTATTTCATTGGTGACTTTTGCAATTAATTTTGATTATTCCCAAATTTATTTCCAAGTTATAAAAATTATTGTACAAAAAAATTTGTTGCAAAAAGTCACGGAAAAAATCACCAAAAATGATTGCAGTAATGAAAACTTAGGAATTCAAAATTTCTGTAACAAGCTATTGAAAATTAGAGAGCTGTGTCACTTTAATTAAAAAAGCATGGCACTGTGACACACTGACATTCAGTTTATTATATTGATTTGTATCTTTTTCTCTCTTTTTTTCCTTCTATTTCTTATCTTCTTTCTTCGTTTATTTTTAGTTAGTTGCTTTAATTTCTTGTTTCTTAAATTCTTATGCATTATGTTTATTTCTTTCTTTATATAACAGTAACATAGAAATCAGTAAGCCATACAACCATCTTTACGTATTAATTCATTCTCATATTATTCTCTATTTTTTCAGTTTTTCTTTTATGAGTACAATAAATAATGTCCCAAAATGAAGTATCATCGAAATTTATAACTAATCAATCTTTCAACTTCTTTATATATCATTCTGTATCATTATAATGGATAAGTTTCAAGAAGTACATTAACATTATTTTTATTAAATCAAGCTATATTTATATTTTATCACATTTTTCTGAAATTGACTCACAAAGAGATTTTCTCTCTGTGTAAATTACACATCAAAAAGAAATTATATACATTCAGGTCAGCCATAAGAACTCATAACCATAAAAGTAAATCTATTTGATTAAATACTGAAATTATTTCTCATATTATTCCAAAACACTAGTGGCTTTGTGCCTGACAAAGCTAAATGTCTATTACAAAACAATAATCTGTCTATATTTCTGAGATGAGGTGTTATGTACATTATTTACATTATTTGGACTATTGTCCTCATCTTTGTCACCATATTTATTACAATGTTTTGGCTGTTGTACGCTCTGGCCTTCTTCAGGTGGTTGGAATGTCGAATTGAACCCTTTATTTCGCTCACTGGGGTGGACTGTTCTAGTTCCACATGCCATGTTTTAACAATAATCATTTTTTAATTTTATCTTTTCATATTTGTGATTTTGATAGAATTTACTGCTGTAAGATGATAGCTTAAATTATAATCTTTCATCATTTAAATTTTATTTTGTCCACATTTCCCAAACCTTTTTAAAATACCATAATTTATGATTTTTGTTAATTTGTGGAGAGATATTCAGACATTTCTTCTAATAAATGAGTGTGAGCTAAGTACAGTTTATTTAATTTGCATGTGATCTTTAAGCAACATATATAAATTGTTTTTTCCCTTATACTAATGTTTCCAAAATCAGTTTTTGCAACACAAATATGGTTTTGCAAGGATGCTTCTGAGGGTTCTGTAACAAAATCAGAAACGATTCTTCAGGATTTGTAATTAATGCATTCTGACCAGCAATTACAAAAGATGTGCAACAAAAAACTAGTACAATATATTCTGAAGACAAAATACCAATTTGTTGTTAGATTATCTGTCTCTTATCTGAAACGGACATCACTCTACAATAAAGTCTACAAATAATACTAATAAGGTTGTCTCCTGAGCCAGTTGTTTATTGAAGCCCATCAGTATTCATGGGTGGATTTGCTCCTCAGAGAAAAATTTACAAAATATTTTTTCTTCTGGGGAAGAGGAGCAGGAGGTGAAAATAGTTACGCATTCAATCAAACATTATTTTAAAATGCATAGTTGATAAAGTTGTTTCTTCCAAAGTAATTTAAGATTCAGTTAAAATTAATTTTGACTGACTACACCTGATACTCCCTCAATTCAGTATTGACCAGGAACACTATTACTTTGGTGATCTGTTGATATGTTATATATTATAACATGTCATCTGCAAATTAAAACTTATACAGTGAAAATTTCAGATCAAAATTCACTGACACAGTTTAAAAAAAAATATGTATACAGAACAATATTATGGGAAAAATAAAATTGTAATTTTCAAATAACATATTTAAACTTGTCAAATATTTGAGTTAAATTCCTTATATTTCAAAAATTACAGTAAATGTAATGTTATCAACCACCAAGTAAAATCCTTATCAAAATATTTAATGTGATGAAATAGTAATCTAAATGTTCATACCCACTGGTTTATCCAAATTTTACAAATGATAAATTGATCAAATAGTTTTACTGTTAGTGGAAATTTATAAAATCTTTTTCTTAAAACAGTTTTTCAGGAAAACAGATTTTTCAAGTTCACTAGCTGCATTCCACTTCCTAGTACTGATGGGAGTTTCCTGTCAGACCTTTTACATAAGGTAGTGGGCAAAGTCAATGTCTTGATCTGATTATTTTCACTTTTAATTACATGTTCTCCCCATTTTTGTTGTTTTTGATGTTGGAAGTCTTCAAGTCATATGATTTTTTTTATTTGGCAAAACTCTTCACTTGTCATTTTGTAGTGCCATTCTACAGTCTGATGAAGGATTATCTTCTTTACAACATAAAGGATTCCTTTGTTTGATGTCATTTTTAATCACTGATCTGAGAAAACAGTTGTATATTGAAGGTAGTTTAGACCTTTCTCAATGAATTGTATGTCATGCATGACATCCATATGAAAGTCTTGATCTGACAAGACAATTTAAGGACATAATTTGTGTTCAGAATTTAATATTCTAGTTTTGTAATATATTACATTGTTGGAGAAAAGTACCACTAGTGCAACCTATCTTATGTTCAATTTCATATACTAAATCCATTATAACTGATCCATACACTGAGTTATTTGAAGTGTTTAGAATTTAATTCCACATTCTAAATTTTTATGGTGGATTCAGGCTATGTACTATCCCTGCTCTCATTCCTATTCCACATATGATAGTTTCTGTTTTGGAAAGGTTTATCTGAAATCATGCTTCTTGAAACACTTAGTAAAGAATGTTGATTTTTTTTTTTTAATTCAAGATCATTCTTAAACCAATTATGAACAATAGTAAATATCAACTTATATAAATGTGCATCCAGTTAATCACTTCTTGATACAAACCTGAACCAATTTATAAGAAAAACTTTATGTCCCTATAATTTTCACTCTTAAATTAATAACATTGGCAATTTAATTTTATTAGTTTACCATTGAGTAGTTAATGTGCAAATAAATGTCAGTCTCCAATTAGTGAAATATATCTTCTAGTTATGGGGACAAAATTTACTACTTACAACATCAAGATGTAAAAGGGACAAATTGTAATCTTGGCAAGGCAACTGTAAATTATACATTTTCCTTTTGACCACCTGTTTTTCTCCTATTCTAAAAGCATAATATGTTTTATACTAATGTTCACCCAGTACAAGGTCTTGGAGTCACTCAAGGTAGATCGTTACTGTGTGGTGTTGTATGAGCATCAAAAAGTGTGAGAAAAGGAAGTTTACGGGGCTATGTAAGAGAAATAATGGTTAACCCTAGCATTGAATAGGCTAAGATTGTCGTGATTGGGAAAACATCATGTCAAGTGTCTGTTTCACAGGAAGACGCTGTCCAAATGGAACTTCTTTCTTACTGTATGAATGCAAATGGGATGGGGATGATTCACCATTGTGTATGTGGTATGGCAAGTACCAGTTGTAAAGATCAGGGGTAATGTGACTAAGAAATGTAGCTCACCAGAACACATACCATGGAAATAGTGATAGAGCAGTGAGAAGCTGGCAATGTTTCATCTATGGGAAAGGGGTTGTAAAGTGGATGTAGTATCATATGCAATGAGTTATAACAAGCATAAAAGAAAAGCAACTGGTGAACAAGACGGCATTATTCAGTGAGTTCATTTGCTTAATGTAACATGGAGAACTGTGCGAAGACTGCTACTACAGGGAGACCAAATTAACAATGGTGTCACCAATAGGAACCTTAAATGTGCTGGAAAACCCAGAACATATAGAAACATGGATAAGAACTTTTGTGGCATTTGCCAGAGTAAAAAAAATTACAAGACATGAAGACCGAAGGAGGAGAGAACGAGATAACAGATTTATTTCTTGTTAATGCTGCGTGCAAAGCAGTAAAGAAATTTTCAACAATTTGTTACACAAGTGAATTAGAAGAAATGACATTTGAAGAAATTGTTAAAGTTATAAAAAAGAACATAAGACCAAAGAAAAGATTGGTTATTGTTGAAAGAACCAAGGTTTTAGAAACAAGACAAGCACCCAATAAGTCCATTATGCAGTACTTACATAGATTAAAAGAATGTGCCAAGTATTGTGAATTTGAAGAGTTAGAAACTCTGGAAATGCCTATAGAAGATGAGTTAATTCTTCTCAGAATAATTGAAAGTTTGCAAGACCAAAACCACAAGCAAAAAATACTGGAAAGTTTACAAAGTAGTAGCATGAGTTTGGAAGCTAACATTGAGTTTTTACAACAATTAGAGTTGATTAGAGAATTTAATCAACCAAAAGAGGAATTTGAGGCATACAGGACGAACACAACCAAGTCCATAATTAAATGCAGATACTGTGGAAAAAATCATGAGAGTGAAATCACAAAAAAGAGGAGAAAAAATAAGGATAAATGGCCAGATATTTAACATGCAAGTTGATGCAGACATTAATACCAAAAAATTTCTGGATCAAATTGGGATGACCTAAGTTGAAAAAAAGCAAATTAAAGCAATTTGATGGAACAACTATAGGAATAATGGGTACATTTCAATGCAATTTTGAAAACTGATAAGCACTTTGAAGTTGTAGAATGTGAAAGAGATCATGGATTACTAGGAATTGCTGTATTAAAAGTAGATACAGCAAGGTTAATCAATTCCATGGAGGCACAAGAAAATGAAATTGGATTATTAAAGGCTATAATGCAAGTATTTGACTAAAAGAAAATTATCACCCAAAATATATCAAATTCCAATTCATATCCTACTGTTGGTAGTGGCCAAGTTAAACAAAATAATACACTGGGTAGCAACAGACATTCTTCTGCTAAATATTGCTGACATATATGGTCTGGAGCCCCTTCTGTTTGCCTCAGGGTTCTTGATAGGCTCCAGAGGCGGATATGCAATATAATTGGCCCTGATCTGGCATCTCGTCTACAGTCATTTTCTCACAGATGCACCGTCACCTCTCTCTGTCTTTTTACAAATACTTTCATGGCAATTGCTCTGAGGAGCTGCATTCGCTGGTTCCCAGACTTCATGAGTTCAAGCGCCCTATGAGGCTGGCATCCCGCTCTCACCCCTTCACTGTCAAAACTCCTAAATGTAGCCGTCTCTTCTACTTTAATAGCTTCATGTCTCACACCTCTCGCCTGTGGAACTCCCTTCCCTATTCCAGTTTCCCTGAGAGCTATAATCTCCAGCTATTCAAATGTAATGTCAATCAACATCTCCAGTTGCCTTGATCTATCCACTACCCTTCTCCTCATCCTTTCTTCTATCACTCCTATCTGATCTTGCTCCAAATTTTCTCTAACCCTTGTGCGTCCTAGTGGCTTCCCGCCTTGCTTGGGGTGAAACGCTTAAAAAAAAAAGAAAAAAAAAAAAGAAAAAAAAAAAAGAAAAAAAAGTAGACTCAAAATAGAAACAAAGCAAGACCCAATATTAAGCAGAATAATAGAGAGAATAAAAAAAACAATATATGGAGGAATTGTTCAATGGCAGAGCGACCATTTAAAGAAATAAAGCACAAACTAACCATAGAAAATGGCATAATATGCAATGGGGGTATAATAGTAGCTCCACAAATACTGAGAAGGGACATATTAAAAGGAGTACATGATGACGTACATTGTGACGTGATAACAATGCAAAGAAGACTAAAGTTACAAGCTTGGTGGCCAGGGTATTCAAAAGATGTAGAGGAATTCATTAAGAGGTGCCCAAAATGTGCAGAAATAAATTTCATGCAAAGAAAAATTCACTCATGGCCCAAAGAAGCAGAGCCATGGATGAGGGTCCACATGGATCATGCACATATCAAAGATAGGGGATTGTTCTTAGTATTAGTGGATTCATATTCAGGATGGCCAGAGGTTGTCAGAGTAAAAGACAGAAAAGCCACCACAAGCAAGTGCTAAGAACTATATTCTCAAGGAATTGAGTACCCCAGACATTAGTCACTGACAATGAACCCAAATTTTGCAATGAGAATTTATGTGTGTGGTTAAAACAGATTGGATGCATCCCATACAAGACACCACTGTATCACCCACAATCTAATGGCATTGCGGAAAGAATGGTATAAATGGTGAAAATGGGGTTAAAAGCATTCTCATCACTTAATGAAAGCATAGAAGTGTATTTACCAAAAATGCTCCTCAATTACAGATCCATTCCACATGCAGGAAGAAAACTGAGCCCTTCAGTGTTAATGGGTAGGCAAATTAGAGCTCTCATAACTATGTCCTTTTCAATGAAAGAAAAGGTATGGTATAGAAAGAACAATGAGGCTGATCCAGAAGAAGCGAGTTTCTTGATACAAAAAAGACACAACACGGCTATACTAGAAAAAAAGGGACAAAATAAACTAGTACATGCAGATCAATTTAGAAGCAGAAATGAACTGGGTGATGTGGAAATGGAAGATCAAGAACAAGAAAAGACAGAAAGTCACAAAAGTGGAACAGAGCAGCAAATGGAAGAAAGTGAGAATGAAAAGACGGATCAGAGTGAAGAAGAAAATGAAGACCAAGATTACCATTAAAAAGAAGACAAGAAAGACAAGAGCACAGTAGGAGAATAATCAGAAGTAGTAGAGGGAAAAACAAGGGTATACAACTTCTTCAATTCAGGGAGGTGTAGTATCATATGCAAATGAGATAGGACAAGCATAAAAGGAAAACAACTGGTGAACAAAACAGCATTACTCAGTGAACCCATTTGCTTAACATAATGTGGAGAACTGTGCTAAGACAGCTACTACAGAGAGATATACCCAACATAACAGTGGAAAATAGTTAATCACCTACAAGGACTCATAGACACTTCTGAACTCAATCAAGACAGGCAAGTGAGGACTCAGCAGCTTCACCCCAGATATGGAAGCCATACTCCATTTTTGTTCTGATCTGGCTCTTGTAAAGATGTGTATAGCAGAAGAGTCGGGTACTTACTGGAGCAGTACAATTAACCAATAACTTTTTTGCATCTTTAGCAATAGATTGGACATATGAGTTCCACTCGAAGTCTGAGGAGAGTTTGAGTTCCAATAGACATTCAAGACAAGGTGCCTCTCTGAGAGAACACCCATCCATCATGATAGATGAAAGTTTTGGGTTTACTTGGTGGTGGGGGAATGTTACCAGTTTGGTTTTGACTGTATTGAATTTTACAAGTCAGTCCCTTCTTCATTGAGCCACTTCGGATCGGTCAGAGGAGAAATACACTGCTAGGTTTCTGATCTTCCAGAACTTTGGCAGTGCACTTATAGACTGTTGTATTGTCCACATAGATGCTTACTAATAATCAGAGTATACTTTTAGGCAGATCATTTATATACAATAGAAAGATAGTAGGACCAAGGAGAGAACCCTGTGGAATGCCAGGATTTATCTTATGGGCTTCTGATGACTGGATGTAAATGACAACCTTCAAGGATCTACCTGTTAGGAAGGACTTGATAGTTAACTTTAACAGTGAATGGTCAGAAGACACCAAAAGAGGCAGCACTTTAGAGGAGCATTTTTCAAGATGTGAGAAAGCAGTAGAGAAGATTTATGTGATGTCCTGTTGTGTCAGGAAGAGAAGTGGGCTTATGAACTATCTGCATCCGATCATAAGTGATGAAGAAGTCATGACAGTATGCCTTTTGTTGGTTCTGACTGAGTGGACCAACAACTCCTTGTGGTAAATATTGAAGTCACTGCAAATATGAATGCTCGTTGAGAGATGGAAGGATCAAAGAAGATATCAGCAATTTTCTCAGCTGTAGATGACACAGTGTTGATGGCAGACACATAAAAAATACTGCAGGAATTCCTAGTTAAGGCATTAAAAGAAAGTGGGAAGAAAGAACTGTCCATTATAAGAAGAGAGAATGTATGGTTATTAGCAGGAAGGATAGATGAAGTGACAAGCTTTGAATTGGAGATATCAGAATCAAGCAATGTAAAGAAATTTAACTGTATCTGTAAATTGTTTTAACAGACAATGGAAAATGTGCTTCAGAAATCTGAAAATATAGCAAAAGATGTCTTCCAAAAGCTAAAAAAAGTATAATTTTTATAGCTTTTTAACATTCACAAAATAAAATAATAATTCATGCAGAAAGAGAATACTTATTCATTGAATTTATTACTAGTTTAGTGAAAAATATTATCTTTTGACATTTTTTGTAGTGTGATAAAAGATATTTTAACTTTATTTTCAAGATGTCTTATTAACTTCTAAAAAGAAAACAATTAGTTTGTGTTTAAAGTCTCATATAAAATAATAACACATTAATTTCCCAGTTTAAATAGGCAAGTAAACAGGAAAAAATTAAATAAAAAACTGGATAACTTGTAAATTTATTGAAAACGGATTCAATGAATTTCGGTCTATCATTTCACATTTGTATTTTAATTTTTTTTTTTTTTTCAGGTAAGTGATTCTTCATTAAATTTGTGGTGGTAAGACCTATTTTCTTCTTTCACATTTATTTATAAAATTATCATGAATTAATTTAAATACAATATTCTTCTTTCTGTCTTATATATATTAAAAAAAGCAAATTTTCTTGTTTTTTTTACAGATATGTGTTATTTGAATTTACTTACATAACTGTATTATTATAGAAGAAAATTGTTAAGAGAAATCTCAGCATTTGAGGGATTGGTATTTTTAACATTTAAAATTAGTAAGAAATTTTCAAGAAAAATATCTTAGATTTTGTATATAATATACTAAACAACTTTAATGCATTTTGGAGGTTGCAATTTTTATATCATTTGATAGATTTAAAAGATTATTTAATTTTAATATAGAATGAAGTAAATACACTATTTGTATAGCTTCTTCCTAAGAACCACTGCTTCATGGAACAGACTTCAGATGGGGTGCTTCTCCAATCACTGCAATCTTAAGGTCTTTATGTCTAGGGTTAGCCAATATCTTTTCTACAAATCTACTTCATACCTCCTCCTTTTACATGCAATGACCTCAATATGTAACTCTCTACTTTAAATGGCTCATGGGCCTTGTATTGAGTGAACAATATAGAAAAAAAATTTCTTTGATGACAAGCAACTGATAAATTTACCTTTATTCTTTTATACATACATGCCCTTTTTCCTGATGGTATTTGCTGCAGTGTTTTCATGTCACTGGAGGAAAATATCAAACCTTTTATATTTTTCTTTATTTTATGCCAATATTTGTATTAAACCTGATGTTTCAATAAATTATTACTAGATTTTTTTCTCAAAAGAAATATCTGAAATCCTTTCCTCACAATTCTGTAAATATATCTTCTATACAGCAATTTGGAGTGCATACAGACATAATTTGCCACCCTGTACAGGACTACACAAATAAACAAACACATTAACAGTGTTGCTGATATAATTTAAAGTGTAATATATTGAATAAAAATCCCTTTCACAACATATTTAATTTCCTTCATAAAATAATGTAAATATATTTCTTAATGTTTGTGACTTTGGAAAGATAGGTGAACAATACCATGGCCAACAGTATGACAGTTTCAGTGTCAATATACATTGGAAGCATTACTGATTGCAATATGGAGATGGGGTCTAAATACAGAACATAAAAACAGTGAAGAAGTAAATATAGATAACATATATTGTGCTTTTCAATGTTTACAAAGCCTGATAATGGATGTCCAGAGTTTTCTGTAGATTTTGATTTGATATGCATTTGAAAGATCTACAGGCACTTTCTATTGCCAGTTTTATCTTTTAACAGAAATACAAAAAAAAAACAAGTAAAAAAATATGAGTTAAATACAATGAATGAAGGTCTTTTCAGTGCTTTACAATAAGAACTAAAAGAGGATGTGTAATCAGTGTAATGGATATCTGTACAAAAAGTGTAATCGGTAAGCCAAATTCAAATCTCAGGCTAATTTGTTGTTTTCACTTTTACAGTAATGCTTTTGGTATAGGCATAAATCCATTCTTTCTACTCCAAGTTATAGGTTAAAGAGCAGGGTTGACTAGGCTTTCTAGCTTTGGTTGGCAACCAGTCTAAGAAAAGGAAAAGTCTTGGAGAAGGCAACAGGAAACCACTCCACTATTTTTCCCAAGAAATGCATGGCAATTTGCAGATAACTAAAAGGAGTCTGTGAATAATTATACTCACCTACATCATAAAGTTACATGGTATTAGAAAAAAAAACGTTTACATATATGACTTTTTTACACGTTCAAATTAATTTAAGAAATTCTTTTCACTGGGGAGAAAATTTGAACTTTTCATGTTTACCATAATATCTTGCAGGCCAATTCTAATAAGAGTTTTCATCCTGTAGCTATGTGTGAAACTCTGAAACTCAGCCAAGTACTATGTCAATTGATAGATAATAAAGAAAAGGAATCTGTGGAGAATGATAATCACTTATGTCCTTAAAGGATATGACTTTAAAAAAGACTAAAGTATAAAACAATTTATATACACTTCTCATGTTTTATATTGAATACTAAAGTGTTAAAAGAATTTCTATTTGATATTTTTCTGTAAATTTAACAGTGAATACCTAAATTATTACCTTTTCTTAATAAGGTAAGAGTAAATTTATTTATTCCATTTATACTTAAACTTAACTTCATTGTGAACGCACACTGAAAAAATGCTCTTCAGAACTATGCCAGCATTTGAATGAAAAAATTATTTGAGATGTTGATATTTCATATGCAGAAAGACATTAAAGCAACAAGGTGACAAAATAGCTCAACCTTCTTGTTAATTTTCTAGCATCTGACAAATATGTGGAGGGTTCTTTTATACTGGCTTCACCAGGAAGATGTACAAATTGTGGTTTGATCAGGTGAACTTAATTAGACCAAGTATTCAATTCATCATGGAAAAAGAGTAAGACAAACTTACTTTTTTAGATATCCTCATAACCCATACTTTAAAAGGTGGTTTTAGCATTCATGTCTGTAGAAAACTAATATACACATGATTATAGCTGAAGTTTTGTTCAAATCAAATAAAGGGAGAGTTTATTGCCTTCAATATCAGGCAAAGGTTATTATCAGTGATCCATGATAATCTTAAGGATTAGTTAATGGATGATACAGGGAAGAACTGTTTCATATAACACCAGGAACAAGAAAGAGGAAAATGAATATTAAAGATATCAATTATGTAGCTACAGTCAACATACTCTTTGTAAAAAGAGCAGCTGAATGAACCCAAATTATTTATAGATCTTATTGCATCAGATTGTTTATGATCTTTATGACTACTTTTCATGACCTCCTTTCTAAAGTTGATACCTAACAAGAGAAATGGATGACTAAATATTGTTTATATAATATTTCATACTAATAAGAAAAAAATAAGAGGGAAAATGAACTGATTTCTAAACATCTTTAGGAATATCAGAAATCTATATGCAAAGTGGAAGTAGAAAAGTTTGGTATGAAAGATCTAGAGGAAGAAGAAATCACATTACTCATAGGTGAGGTTCAAACACTGGAGCATTGTTAGAAGTTAAGAAAATTGAAAGAAGTTGTACATATCAGCCTGTGGATTTCAATTCAGTATAAACTTTTCTGATGAACAAACAAAGGATTAGAGAACAGTTCCATGTATTAAATATGAAATCACCTTTGTTATAAGTGTTGCTGTGAGGATTTGCTGTATGGCCAATGTAGTTGTCTGATCAGTTTATTTGCTATTATTTTTCTCTTTTGGCGACTAATTTTTGATTTGCACTATAGAGGACACCACACTTCTTTTTACACAGTACACCAGAAGAAGGCTGTAGAGTGAATCAGTTAAAATATTGTGGTAAAAACAGAGCAACAAAAACAATGAGATCAGTAGTCCAATTTTTTTGTCTTTTTGTGTCCAAATCTTAAAACAATCTGATAAAAAATGAAATGAAGTCAAAAATTGAACATATCTGAAGAAGTGCTGAAAAGTTCTTAGATTAACCAAGAAAAAGAAAACGTGTTTGGTCAAATTTAGGGATCGAGGTTAGGCCACAATGTTTCCATAGAAAGAAATTTAGAGATAGGTAGAAATACTTTTTAAATTGAGATTTCCAAATTGGTGGAGTGTTTTATTTAGTATTAAATATTATAATAGTTATACATAACAACATTTATAGAGGATATACAACCACATCCCTCTCCTATAGACTTATTTGTTATATGTCTGATTAAGGTGCAATATAGAAACATATGATAGAGAAACACAAAAATTACAATAATATGGAACAGCCTATTGTTGATAATACAATAATGCAAACTGCAAAAAAAATTACAATTTTTTTTATGATATTCATGTTCAGTTAAAACAATCACTAATTAAGAAAATTACTTCTATTTTTGGAACATACAATTTAAAAGGAATTTAAATTCTAAGACCACATATAATGTCACATTCATGTGATCCTACAAATATTTAAATGAAAAGATAACATCCTATTCACATGACATTGAATACATTCAAAAATTAAAAATAACTAATGCATCAAATTTAAATAGAGCTACAAAGCCACCACATGACTTTAATTCATGATAATGTCAATTGAAAGTTTGAAATACTTAATAAATAGACATAAAATGTGAATAGTTCCTTCTTAATTTCAGGTCTAACATACAGAAATTAATCTGTTAATTAGAGAAAAATATTTTTATCAATTTTATCAATATTTGCAGACTGAACTTTGAATTTTAAATGTACTGTTCAATTTACTGAACTATAAGAATAAATGCATAAAATTCATAAATAGAAAATAGAGAAAGAGAGATTATGAATTTGTTTCTTGATTTTATCATGTTATCTAATCTTTTAGTTAGAAACTTAAAATTCAAAAAAGAAAAGAAAAAATGCCATATCAGTAAAGGAAGTCTTTTGTAATTAAGATTCCCAAGGAATAACAATTGTCAGTCTTTTGGAGTTTTTATAAAATCCTTTTCATACTTTTTTCTCAAATATAGTTTTTTTTTTCTCTGTTTTCTTCTCTTCTAACTAATCAGGACTTATTGCAAAATATAGAGGTCATTCAAGTCCGTTCCTTCTTTGTTACTAGTTTTGTATTTTACATTTAAATATTCATCTGATTTCCATTTGAATTTTTTTAATTGCCATCTTTTTAAAAGATGGACATTTTTTTGTCATTCTAAAAAAATAATATTGAAAATAAATTGATAACATTGTCTAACCTTTGCAAAATTTATAAAGTTTCCCTTTTCTGTTACTTGATTTTTTTTTTTTAAGATTTCTTTTTATCATAAAAATAAAAGAAAAAAGAACTGTCACTCTAGTGTAGAAAGAAAATCTCAGAATCAGGAAAGTTCAAACATGAAGAACATTTTATGAGACAATAAAAAGATAATCTAGCAAGAATGACCGAGTGTGAACACTAAGAAAGGAAAATACAAAATAAAAAGTTGTTTTCTACAGCTCTGAACATCACATCTGGTTCAGAAAATAAATCCTCACAATAAAATACAATAGCCAATCATTAACATTCCTACCAACAAAAAGATGACCCTGAACCACCAGATTTTCTTAAAAGAAAGCATCTCTTAAACAACCAACAACATTGTGGGCTGAAATTCAGCTGCTGACATGCAGACACATTGTCACTGTCACAACCATGATCTCTTGTTTCATCACAACTGTGACTTCATCCAAGCTTCACTAATTTCACCTGACTCTTCACACACAGAATACAGCTGACAGGCCAGTTTCAACACTACCAGGCTCCCAGTGCCAACCACCATGATTTCTAACACCTCAACATTCACTATACACTCCAGGCCTCCCTCATCATAACCACTGTGACTCCATTTTGTTGATACCACATTCGACCAGAATTCAACAAAAGCATTCCAATTGATCAACTTTCACTATCAACTCCCAGCCTTCCTTGTCACCACCACTTTAACTTCAGCAACCAATGCACCTTACCACAAATCAACCCACCACCAAAGGACATTTGTTGGAGCAGGCATGTCCTTTATCACGCTTGCCCTTGAAGAATCCAGTCGTCTACTGTTTTCAGCAATAATTTACCCTAGATATTTAAGTCTGGACATAAACAATTCACATTTTCCTTCACTAATCTTAAAACCATTTTCTTTGATTCTCTCAAATACTTTCTTTACATCTTCTGCATGTTACTTTCGGGTCTTACTTTTAATAAGTATGACATCCAAATATGCTTGGGCACAATCCAAACCAACAAGCATGGTATCCATTATCAGTTGGAATATGCTTGGTGCTACCTTTATACAGAAAGGAAGTTGGTTGAATTTGTATAACCCTCTATGAGTGTTAATTGTTAATAATTTTGAGCACTCTTCAACTACTAGTAGTTGTAGGTAAGCATTTAACAGGTCCAATTTAGAAAAAAAATTACCACCATTCAGTCTGATAAAAATTTCTTCTGGACTTACTAATGGGTAGTTATGTTGTTTTAAACTTTTATTTAAATCTGTTGAAAAATCACCACATACACTGATTTTATTATTCTTTTTTTTTAACGTAGACTGTTGGTGATGCTCATTCGGAATACTCTGTTTTTGATATCACACCTAATTTTTCTAGTGTGTCTAATTTATTATTAATTGGATCTTAGGCCACAAAAGGTACACTCCTTTTTGGCTTAAATGTCATCAATGTTACATTGTCTTGTAATTCAAACTTAGCTTTTGCTTTCATGCATGTCTTTAGACCTTCTGAGAAAACTTCTGGAAAACTCTTTTTCATTTCATTTTTCAATTTTTTAGTTGCCATATTAGTACTGGTTGTAACAATATTTATCTTGTTGCAAAAATAGTTAATTGGAATGTCCCAAAGATCAAACAATGCAATCCAGTCTGTTCCAAGCTAGCAGTGTCCTTTAATACAAACACCGCCACTTTGTTACAGTTGAATTCACCCAAAAAGTTCAATCATTTTCCTGAGACTCCATGCGCAACTTTATCAGAAATCAATAAACTGGGTTTACCCATTTTTCTCCATGTCTGTTCATTTATGATAATGATATCAGATCCTGTATCTAGTTGCAATTTTATTTTTACATCATTAATTTGCACAAAAACAAATTTCCTCTTTTGAGATGTTTTGTTAATTTCCCTTTTAAGCTTCTTATCATTACTCCATGTATTTATCATGTTCACAGACATTTTATTTTTTTCTCCATTTTTTGTATCTGCTACACATACTTTTGTGTCCTAATCTTCCACATTCATAGCATTTTTTGTTCTTGAAGAAACAATCACTTTAAAAATGCTTACTCCATAACGGCGGCAAGTATTAGGTATTGAGGTGAGTTTATAGTCTTTTTATACCAAGCTGTTAGGATGGTCAGACACTATGTACTTATGAAATGTCATTTTCCTCAATCCTTCTGTTGTTGTAATTGTAATTGCTGTTCATGTTGTTGTTTTTGTTGCTGCAACTGTTGTTCTTGTTGCTGAATATTTTGTAAATTAATTTTCCTTGTGTAAATTGAACAAATCCTTGTGTAAATTGAAGGAATCTTTGTGTAAGTTCAACAAATCCGTGTAAGTTCAAGGAATCCTCGTTGCCACTTTTGTGATGTCAGTGAACACTCGCTGCCACTTATGTAATGTCAATGAAAACTTGTCACTTTCATAATGCTTGTTGTAGTAGAGACTTTGCAATCACAGATATAACTATAGTAACACCGTTGAACAGTACTGGTGTCAGATGCCTTTGAATAATACTTACACTAATAGTACTTGCTCGATAATACTAGCTCGAAACTTAATCACCGAACAGTGATCCATATAGTATATTTATTTTGTAAAAATACAAAATTGTGACATAAGGCTGAAGAGGAAGTGGGGAAAGTCTGGTCTTTCACTGACTATCCAAGTCCTAGTTAATCACAATCACAACCCATTCTTTCAATACAATAGGCTCAATCACCACAAGAACTTGCCCATCACCTCCCAGTCCTACATGTACCACAACACCACATATTCACAAGGGACCTACAAAACACCCCATGATGTAAAAATTTATAATGTTCATAAAGTCTCTTTAAAAAAATATATAAAAATTTCATGAAACATGAAATGATGGGTGAGGGGAGATGAAGCCAGAAAATAAACTCAAAATATAAACCAAAGATAAAACTAAACCAAAACAATGTTAGTAGGAACTGTCCACACCTCAAAATAATAAGAGTGGCTGCTGTATTCTGTCGATAGAAATCGAATCAAGCACATTCACAAATGGAATGGAAAGGATAAAAATAAATGATGGAATGGTGAAAATCAAAAGGCTGATCTTGTTGAGATGAAAAATGGGGGAGAAAAACAAACTGGGGAAGTTGGGAATCTCAACATGGGCCAATACAAAAGAGAAGGCCAGGTAACAGGATGAGAACAACACTTACTCATATTAACTAGGAAAACATAACAGCGCCTAACTTAAGCAGGGGAGGGTTCACAGGAAACTGCTCTATTGCATCAAGGAGACTTAAAGGAGAAAATCAAGGCTAGCCTTGTCCACACAAACCAGGCTTGCCTCAGTCACCCACCTAAATCTAATTTGGAAATCTGTTGAAATCAAACACTTTCTATCAGATCTGATTTTTATCTTAAGCTGATGCTTAAAAAAAACAGCCAGTTCCTGATGCAAATAATGTTTATCTTGCAAGATTCCCTCTTTTCACAATATCCACAAGACTATTCTAGCCACAGCTAGTAATGTAAAAAACATCATCCGTTTTACCCCAGAGAACGGGAGTGGCATATTGTCAGGTGTGTACGTGAGATTAATCTTTGCTCTTGTCACCTTCTCATACTGTTCAAACACCTTCTGTACCACCTTAATGTCAAGACCAACTGAAACAGCACAAAAGCGCTTGATCGCTTCCCATTTGCCTGTACCGCAGCACTGGGGGAGCAATACAGGAGGCTGATCCACTTGCAGAAATCAGGTTCAAATTCAGCAGCCTGCAGGACAGCAGCCAGGTACTGATGGTCAACCCTGTCAAAATCAGGACAAACATGTGTGACAGCCTCAAGTACATTTCATAGGGAAAATCATCAATTGCCGGAGACTTGCCTCTGCTGAGCTTCTTCAGTGCCAAGTAAACTTTGCCCCCTGTGATCTTACCCTCCAAGCTCGGGGAGGGATAAGAAGTTGGAGCCCTAGACAGAGAAGCAGATTGGCTCCTTGCCTTACTTGTTGCATCAGGGTCAATTGTTTTTTATGGTGAAGTAGAATCAGATTTTTTCTTGTAATTTTTCCTGGATTTCTCTGTTGTACTTCAAGCTGCTTTTTTCTCTTTTTTTTTGGAACCTTCTCTTCTTCTTCCTCATCAAATCATTCTTTTCAAAGAGGCTCATGGCAGCGGCATGTCTTCAGCCTCCATGTCAATATCCAGCTGCCAGAACTCTGTCTGCTGTTGTTGCTGCTGCAGCTGATGGTCTTTGGGCTGTAGATTAAGATGCAGCTTCTGATCTTGCTGAGACGGCTCCTGCTGCTGTGGCTGGTCTTTGCTCTGCTGCTACTGCTGGGTTTTACCCTCCTCCAACTGCTTCTGTGATTATTCCATTTTTGGCAGAACATCCTTCTGGGGTGAGGGAGAAGGGGCAACCACTTTCGACCCCTTTTTTTATCACCTCCCTCCATTCATCTGGACTGTCAAGGACCTTGGTGGGCTTGCCTTTCACCACTACCTCCTTGGGTGTAGCTGGCTGAGGCATTAGTTTTTGGCTGGGACATATTTTGGCCAAGTGACTGGTGGTGCCACACAACCAACAGTGCAGCCACCTCTTCTCGACTACAACAAAAATTCTCTTATCCCTGCACAAAAGAATATCAGGAATCATTTGAAACTTTGTTCTGTTGAGGATTACTTGTACCACAAAATCTCCAGATGGCACACCAGCTTTACACAACATTCAGATGACTACTACCACCTGCCCATACATGGCAAAGAAGGCTCCCACATGGTCCTCATTTATATCCATGGGTAGACCATGCAAGGTAACTGATAGGTGCCAATGTACTCAATTTGCAACCATAATGAGTTTGTCATAAGGATGATACCTGCTAGATTTTTAGCTTCCTCTTCTAAAGCCAACAGTATGTCCCACATAGCATTTGATCATTTTGTCAAAATCTTTGGGGCTATCTTGAGGTATTTTAATGCCTCTTCAATAGCTTTCCTGCTGACACCAATCAATTTTCTGGTTTTGACATCAACCATTAAAAATGAGATGGTCCTTGTTGATACCACATTTAAAGCTTCTCAAATAGTGAGTAGCTCATTTCTTTTGATGTACTCACAGTACTCCTCCTTCATTCGGTCATAATAGCCCACATCCTTTTTTAACCTATTCTTATTCCAAGCAGATGGACTTGCAGATGGCATCTCCATTTGGGTAACAATTGGCTGGGGAGACTCGGCTATATTGGTCATTGCCTCACCACAGCGCACAAACACAAAAAATATTTTAAAAAAACGATACAACAAAAAATTAATGCAGGACAAAAGCACAGTCACAAAGCCAAACAAATATTAAACTTACAGTGACAAAACTTCAGTAAATGCAATAAAGAAGTAACTTGTAACACACTGCACTGAACAATACTCAATAGTATTCCGCATATTTATCACTTAGATGCCACGCTAATTCCCATATATACATTTCCTTTACCATCACATGATCTACTTATTCAAAATGGGATTGCCTGTGTTTGCTCTCTGGTGATCTGTGTTCAAACTCCAGTGTCAGAAAGTTGTCAGTGTTGACAGCCAACATCCATCGGCACTCCACTCCACGTTTTTCTGTCTTGATTTGCTTCCACAACCTTTTCCAAGTTTGGATATGACTGCAAGGCAGCAGAGATTTAAAATCATGGTTTTCCATCCCCTAGATGCCTTCCTGAGCTGTCATGCTCTATTTACCCAAAGCAGCTGGTTATGAGGTACCAGTTGTCTGCCTTCACCTATTCTCCAGCTAATAATGAAATAGGCTAAGTCCAACAATTATTTTAATATATTTATTGTTTATACATTATTTTTATAGATACAAATATTTAGGTAAATGCTGTGTTTATAATAAATAGTATTAACAACATTTACCAGCCTGAATGTCTGAGAAATCTCAAAGAAAATTTTGAGTTTGTATTTAATTTCTTTTTTAATTTTAAATTTAAATTAAAGTTTTTTTTCTTCTAATACCCCTAATTTGCTGTCATAAGGTTACTATTCTGTTTTTTTTTAATAAAACTTTTCTCCCTTTTAAGATAGATACTTACCTCCCTTCTTGACCCCTGTCTTGTGCCTAGCATTTGAGTGAAAAGCATAAACTATATTAAGTGTTTTTGGCAAATTAAGGTTTAAGTTGACCCTTTAGCTTCCAATATCAATTCTTCACAGTTAACTGCTATATCCTGCTTCCTCTAACATTACAGATATGAACTTCATTCCACACCAGGGAGTGGGGTGAAAAGAGAGACAACCACTTTTGAGGTAAAAGGATTTGTTTGATTATTAATTATATTGCTCTGTATAAATAAAATGCATTAAGCTCTTTCTTGTAGATCAGTTCTAATATTTTTATATTACTAGGATCCACTTAGATTATATACCAATGGATTTTTCTACTTACATATATATATATATATATAAAATATGTGAACTTAAATAAAATACAAAAAACTTAAATATAAAAATGTGAACTTAAGCATATCTAGACATTTTTATATGTTATCTCTTAAAAACTAAAGAATTTTTGCATGGTTCTGTCATCAATTCTAAATTAAATTTTTACTGAAATGCAACATGACAATTGAGATATATATATGTGTGTGTGTGTGTGTGTGTGTGTGTGTGTGTGTGTGTAAGTACTAACATTATTATTTATATATGGATTGGAATTTCTAACAAGAGTGAGCGTATCTGTGCACTCTCTCTAGTATTAAAATGGTTCTCCCTGGCCTTCTTTTTTGGATCAGAGTGTAGTATCAGTGTGTTTTATATATGTGGATACTGAATGACAAAATAGAAAACTCCAACATTATACATTTCATCCTGAGAAAGGATGTCTTCAGACTAATAGTGATTTTATCAATGGTGTCAACTTTATATATATATGGGAGATGGAAAAAATACAGCAAGTGCCAATTACAATTTTACAGCAAGAAGAGTGGCTCCATTGATAAAAAAAAAAATAGTTTGAAAACATCCCTTCTAGGGATGAGATGTGTAATGGAATTTTTCTATTTTCTCACTTTTTAGTCTGATATATTGATATATATATATATTTTTATTTCTTATGTGGATATTATATATATATATATATATATTTATATATATATATATATATACACATACAGTGGGGGGAAACAAATAATTGAACATATACAAATTTTTAATTTATTGTATTTCCAACCTATGAATAAACATACTTTTCATATAATTAACTGTACAATTCAGCAATAAGAAACTGAATGAAGTTGATTATGTTGTGCATCTCAACACATCAGATACTAGAAGTTTAAATTTTAAAGTTAAGTGTCACTGCATCTTTAGCATTCCACTTGATGTATAATTAAAACCAAGGTTTGTTGTATTTTGTTCCCTTATACTAAATATATATGATACCATCAGTAATAATATGAATTAATTTAAAGTCTTTCTGAAGGATCAAGCAATACCATAGGATTTTGTCATTCAATTACTCACCATATTTATATGTGTATGCTTGTATGTTGATACAAAATATATAAGATTTTATCTTACATAAGATGCTTCCCTTGCAGATCTTCTGACTAGAAGCATATGGAACTGTGCCAGTAAATCTAGATAGCTGTATTTTAGCTTAAGTTGCATGACTAAATCTTTTCATCAAGTCAAAATGTATTTCTTAGACTTTGAAGGCCTATTTCTACAGTCTGTTCCCTGAGGCAGTCAAGAAGTTAAATAACTGGCTGCCTCCCTTCTTAACTAAATAAAACAAACTTGATCGCAGACATGAGTATACTGTTATTTCTCTCCATTTTCTTTTATTTATTTGTAAATATGTTAGGCCATGGGAATCCAGCAAAGAATAAATGATTCAAGTCTGTTTCACAGGTTTATAAAAGGCTATTTTATTTATACAAAAAGGAATAGTTGCTATATTGTATTGGCTATGTCTCATAGAGTTGCTTTTATTCTGTACAATCACATTCATTTGCATATTATATCTTGTATATCTGAAAATTGGTGGCTGTTCTAAATTTTTGATACATTACAAGTTTACACATACTATCAAAA
This sequence comes from Acanthosepion pharaonis, assembly GCA_903632075.3. NCBI lineage: Eukaryota > Metazoa > Mollusca > Cephalopoda > Sepiida > Sepiidae > Acanthosepion > Acanthosepion pharaonis. The sequence goes on along the minus strand of CAHIKZ030005176.1, from coordinate 105,218 downwards.
ATGACATATATTTCTTCAAGTTCGTATTATTAGAATGTTTTTATATGTGAGTCTTTAAATACTTTTAGTTTTTAATTATTATTGTTATCTGTTCCTTCAGTGTTAGTCTTTTTATCACTCATTTTTTGTAAATACTTTAGAACAAATACACTGCCACCTGGCATCGCCAGTGCAAAAATGTTAGCACTAATACAGCAAATGTTACAGTAGACTGGATATATATATATATATATATATATATATATATATATATATATATATATATATATATATAAATTTTTATTTTAGATATTAGAACAAAAACATGTTGAAATTGTTACACAATAGCTTTCATATTTTGGCATTATGTTGTACCTCTTCAGGCGAATGGTAAGTAACTGATGATTAAATCATTTTTTAAAAATCTCAAAAGCTAAGTGCTACCTCTTTTCTGAAAGATAAAGGGGGTGGGAATGAAAACACAAGGTCATAATTAAAAATAGATTTGTGGGTTTGTTTTGATTGACCAATTAAATGTCAGATCTATGCTAAATAGAAAGTTAAGCTCAAAAGGTGGAGGTGGGGGAGTTATTTTTTTCATGACATTATAAACCAGAACTTAGAAAGGTCATCACTGACAATTCATGTAAGCAACAAATAAATTGTGATTGTAGATAAATATTTATATATATTATTCAATTTTTTAAAGGATGCTGAAGGGAGGGGAGGAATATAATCAGACATAAAGTTAATTTCAGCAGTCGTTCACTTTTGAACCGACTGCTCGGTTGAACTCTCTTTCTACAGATGGGAGGAACCCGAAGGAGGCTACGCCGAAGGGTGGAGTCTCCTTCGGGGAGGTAAAACTGGCCCTGAACCCGTTTATATGGGTTCAATGGGCATATTTTTGGCCGAGCCCATGGGCTCGGAATGCTCACGTTAAAAAGGCCTTGTGCCACATGACACCCTCGTGGTGGGGGTGACTCAATATCGTAAAGTTAATTTCAGCAGAAATTTGTTTTTCAATTTTCACATACAACATGTAAATAAAATTAAAAATGTGGAACATATATATAAGATATAAATAATACTAACTGGATGGCAATACATAGCAATACTAAATCTGAATAAACAAAATAAGATAATTACTTGTAGAGGGTGGATCATTATTTTCTTATAAATTATGGCTAAAAGAAACGGAACTACCTAATTTTTAAAAAATTTTAACTATATTGTAAGTTAAAAGATAAACTGTGTTGGCAATTTACAGTTAATTCACTTCTTTGGCTTAGTAGAGATTTTTTATCGGCAAATCAGATAATTTATAATTTTTGATGTAAGCATAAGAAGAAAGGTTCATTTAAAGATTTAGAGGTTCCAGCTTTTTTTAGTATTTTCCATTTTACCATAGGGGTTTTGTTAACTTCTTTAAGTTCCAAAAATATTTAGAAAGTGATGTCATATTTTTGTAAGCATTATTGGTGAAAGATAATACATGTTGATACCACTTAGTTTTAAAATAATTCTTGGTACTCCCAATAAAAAAATTTTTAACTGTTTGATTTTGAATAGTAGAAATAATTCTTAGGTAAACAAGAGAGTCAGTTTAATATTGGTTTTGCAATGAGCATTCATTAGAATTTCTACAATTATTCTTGTTGGTATTACCAGTGTTTGTTGCATTAGAATGACTATTATTACTCAGATTATAGTATTGGTTTAAAATTTTATTATTATGTTTATATATATATATATAAAGCAGGAAATTATAAAAAAAATCAGGAGGATGACATACAAGTAATGAATTTGGCAAGATAGTATAAGTGTTCTACATCGATAATAAATAAAAAAAATTATACAATTTTAAAAATTAAAAAAATTTAGTTACATTAATGGATAAAATGTAAATGTTTTAGAACAATTAAAAACTAAGTGATAAAGTTAATTTTTGGTATTGTAGACTAGACTCGCCATTGCTAGGATAGGTTAGCAGTTACTAGGCTAGCTGTTATTGCTCCTCTCTCTCTCTCTCTCCTCTACCACTTGGCCTATGACTTGTCTGAACTTCATGGTTTAGTACAGTTTATTTCTTTACAATTTGTTTTTTCTCTTTTATTTTATTGTTTGTAAATTACATTTCTTGTTTATTCACACATTTTTACTTGTAAGAAAACCACAAATACAAAAATAGGGGTAAGTTTTATGAGAATAAAAGTGATTTTTAGGGGCCTGGTGTGTGAAACTGATCCAAGTAATCGCTTTCTAACTGTCAAGGTCACTCTCCCAACAAAAAAGTACAGTGTTCCCAAAAACGAACGCTGTCCTCATCACTTGCATACTCTTGTGACTTCTCATAGCTCCAAGACAGTGTCTTTCTTAAATTAAGGTGTCATTCTCTTCTGCACGCATCCCCGATCTCCTTATCACATAAATGACATGGAGATGACAGTTGCCTTTGTCAAGTAATTCTACATAAAGGTGGATGGGCACCACCTGTCTCCTGCATTTGTTCCCACTTGGTCTCTTTTATTACTGGCATCATCATTGTTGTCTCCAACATTCATAGAGGAATAATCTAGCCCTGCATTGAAAAACAGCAGCGAATCTGAGTTGCTTTCAGATGACTTATCACTGACGTCATCTTCTGATGAAGCAGATCTTTGTTGCGGGTGGAGGTCTCTGATATGGTGTAGTAGTTGTATATAGTGTTGGCTGGTGTCAACGAAGCTGTTGCATCATCTTTTGGCATCATGTTATACCAATATAATGCCTCCATAATGGAACATCCTGATTGGGCAGTAATATGTTTGATGGTGTGATGACATCTCTCCACAATGGCATTTCCTGATGGTTGATAGGCACACCGAAATCTAAGTTGAATGCCCCAGTTCTCGGCAAACCTCACAAATACCTCCCAGCAGAATGCCACACCATTGTCTATGAGCAGCTTGGCAGGTGGCCCTCTCTCACAGAATAGTGACTTCAGCTGTCGGATGATGCTGGCAGCATCCTGATGTGGTAACGGCTGCCAGGGAAAACAGACTGTGGCCACAGTTAATCTGAGTCAGGTAATGCCGGCCTTCATAATGTGTTATGTCCATTCCAATCCTGTTCCAATTCTTGCACACATCAAACCATCCAGCATTCCAATGCACTGGTGCCAGGTCAATGGATTGGCACACTTTTCACTCTCCAACCACTGCCTTTGAGACTTCAGGGTGGATTCATCATACAAGGTGTGCTTCACACTGAGATGCCCACTACATCAATGAATGACTTGAATATGAATTTATTCCTGCTCTTCCATAGATGCAGCACACACTGGTTCTATTTCCAAACTGCACCCAGTCAATGTTGAGACACTCTAGTGAACTGATCAGCTTGGTTTGCTATGTCAACAGTCAATTTATATTCCTCCACCAGTTCCTTGCTGAGTTGACATCAACATTTCTATTTAGTCTGGTACAAGACTATTTTTGTGGAATACAATATTGTATCATATTGTGTATGGAATATACAATGAACTGACATTAAATAATAGTATAAAATAGAGAATATGCAATGATAATACAGAAGGGTGCTTAAAAGTTTTTGGTCAACGTCACTTCTCAAAAGCATCCAAATTTTTGAATCAACAGCAACAACAATAATAATAATTATTATTACTATTTCAGTATTTTCTCAGGTAAAATCTTAATATCTGGTAATTAATGCATGTACAGAAGGTTACAACAGACAGCCTTAAATATCATGCAATTTTCCTCTGACTCAAAGTGTTCATCACTTTCTGGATTATTCTTGCCATTTTTCAGAGGGTTCCTTTCAGTAACAGTTCCACTGGCAATCAATGCCAATTTTCTTCATCCATGTCTCCAGTCTGTCAGTCACTGCATCAAGTACACTAGTAACAACTGCTATGATTATGACTTTCTTGAACGTTCCAAGCCTTGCAAGTTCAAACTTTAATGGGTCATAGTTGATTACTTTTTCTTCTTTCCTTTGTTTTATCTCTTGTATCAAATGGACATGATGGATCAATGAGTAACCATTCTTTTCCTATTTTAACTTCTACCAGTATATCTGGGGTTTTTTGCTCCAGTTTCTTATCTATTTATTTTGAAAAATTGCATGTTTCTAACTCAAAGGACTTTCTCATTTCTTTTCTTGCTAAAAGCCTCACGTCTTATACAATTTCCAATGTATAATTTTGGCAACTTAATCATATCTTCACCTTTTTGTACTTATCTTCTTATTATTTAGTTATTTTATGGAATAAACAATAATATAACAATGTAACTTACTGGAAACAGTCTCCAAAAATTTGATGGTTAATCATTGCTACGTGCTCGGTGTTCAACCATGTGCTAAACCAAACCAGTCTTTGTTGCTTCTCCATGTTTTCATGTATACATAGATTAGTTTAATATACAAAAATAGGAATAAGTAAAGCACAAATATTTCTACTGCATCCTCTCTTTTACTTTTCTTTTGCTGTTCCTTTATGTTCCATGTTTTTTTTAGAACATAGGCAATCATGGCTCTCCACAACTTCATGTCTTTTGTTGCTCTAAGTAAATGTTAACTTTTTATCCCTGTACTGCCATACATTTGCACAAACTCTTATGATGATAGTGCCAGTTGTTCCCAAGCAGTCCCCCATGTAAGTACTGACTAGACTTCATACTGCTTAACCCTGGCCAAAAGGGAACCAGTGCCTTCAGCAGGATTTAACTGCACTATTGGAATGAACAGAAGCACATTTAGGGAGAAAAGTGGTTTCCCTGATGGAAAAGGGGATACAGTTTCGATTCCTGTCGGAGGCACAATATTTTTTCGTAATTTAGTCCAGTTGTTATTAATTTCACTATTTAATAAAATAATAAAAACAAAACAGGGATACCAACTCAAACAAATGTACACACTAAAAATAACGTTTATGTCAGATAAAAAATCCTTTAAAAAAATATGCCCTTCTCTGATGGTATTCTTTTATTTTTATCACTTTCTTACTTTATCCTTCTCTTCCAAACTTTCTTTTACTTTTCTCTTTTCCTATGCTTTTCCTAATTTCTTACTGCTTATATTTCATGGTCAGAAAGCTTAACTGATTCCAATTCAAAAAGCCTCAGAATTAATCAGAACCTCCACTTTGATTCAGTTGCAATGTGTAATGGACATACATACAGATAAGAAGAATAATAGTATAGATTCTAACATTGTTAATTATTGTGCTGATAATGTGAAAACTTTATTTAGAAAAATCTATAAATAAATTAAATCTTTAAAAAAATAACTTTTCAGCATACAAATGAAATATAATTTCACATTTCTACCTGGCTCATTCTTGAAAAAAGTCTGATGATTCATAAAAGATGATCATGTGACTCACACCAATAAAAGTTTCAGTTTTACAGTGAATCATCATTGAATGATTGTGGGTTTCAAAAATATTAGAACAGTGTTCTTTTTACTACACATACCATACCCTATATCGCTAAATGATGTATACTATTGCTATTAGCTTCTAAGTTATCAGCTTGTTAATTGCATCTGTTTTTGTACCAATTACTGAATACTTACTGAACTTGTTCACTCATAAATATACAATCTCTCTCTCTCTCTCATATATATATATATATATATATATATATATATATATATAAAATACACAAACAAATACAGTTATGCATTCACATTACAGAGTGCGTTGGATAAATTGTCACTATTTTATATTTTTCATTTTGTGCCTATACATTGTTTGTTTTTAATTTTGTCAACTGCACAGTATATTAGAGTTAACTGGGTACTGTCTGTTAGAAAAAGAGCACCATGACATAATTCACTCCACCAGAAATGTTGAAACGGATTGCTGTACTGTTTGGCATTCATGCTGGAAGCACCAATATGAACATTTCAGAGTGTTTGTGTATGGAGAGAGCAGAGGATTTGGAAAGAGTTGGATGTGTCTCATAGTGATTATAAAGGTGTCTGGAGTGATCACTTGTGATAGCAATGTTATGCCTCCATTCATCTTCCTACAGAGTTTCAAACTCAACAAGTGCATCAAGTGCCATCAGAAGGTAGTGCTGCCCTGTGACAAGAGAATTCCTACTGGAAGACCCTATGTCTGGTAACAGGACTTTGCACCATGCCACACAAGCAGAAGAACCCAATCTTGCTGTCAGACAGTTTCTGTGACCACATCACCCCTTACATCTGGCCACCTAACTCCCCAGACTGTAACTCCTTGATTATTATGTATGGGGTACAGTTGAGCGAGAGACCAACAAAACTCCTTGTAATACCAAAGATGGACTGAAGGCAAGGATTATGGCAGCATTCACCAAAAATATCCAGTAAAGTTGCAGGAGATTCCAAAGTCGTCTAAAGGCTGTGGTTGAAGCCAGTGGTGATTTTATTGAATAAATTCGCTCTTTAGTATTTCAAGATATTTTTGTGTAAGTTTGGTAAATATATCTGTTAAAATGAGATGTCAGTGTTATTTTCATTTTTGTGTAACTTAGACAATAATTTATCCATTACACCATATATATATATATATATATATATATATATGCGCATATTGGCACATCTGCATAAATTACTTGCACAATAATTTATTGTTAATTCTCATTGTTGTTACATATTAATAGGAGTCTTTCCTGCATGGTAAACTTAACAGGCGTTTTGTCTTGACGCTTTTCCAAGAAAGTGGATATTGGGACTTATACTAAGTCAAAACTTCATAAACATGCATTTTAATTTGCTTCATTCAATTTGCTTCATTTAAATATACATATATATATTATTTGAAGTTTACCATTCATTTGTGGCTGATTGGTTGGTTTTAGTGACTGTGAAAGACTTAATTTTCTTTGATAGAGGTAAAAAAAAAGAAAGGAATGTAGATTGTTAAGTAAAAGAGCCTTCACCCTCCACTCCCATACTATCAATACCTATCCCAAGATGAGAGATAGTTGTATGCTTTTGGCCAGGGAAGTCAAAATAGTAATTTCAGAGTCACCGTAATTTTATCAAATCCTCATTGAAATGAAGTCAGCCTGTTCTGTCTGTGAAAAATGTCAAATTTAAATATTGGAAAGAAGCAATTGAAGCGTCTATTGTAAGTACCTTACAAGGCCTTGTGCCATCTTGTTTGTAAATTTTTAAACTTAATTTTTTTTTTTTTTTTGGTTTTGCTTCTGCTGTTTTTCACTTCTCTTCCTTTCCTTTGCCCTTTATTTTCTTTTCCCCATTGCTATTAATTATTAATCTTTTCACTTCAGCTCTTCTCCTTTTTGTATTTTATGTGTTTTTTTTTACAGGTTAATAGGAGTAGATAGGCTCAGCTATCATCCAGTTCTCTCTTTCTTTCTTCTACCAGGGCCACAATGATTTAACTGTCTGAACTTTTTGATGATCAGTCTAACCAGTGGCTGTAACTTTCCATTGTAAATTTACTGGCTGCTGCTTCCAACTGGTCGTTAGGAGCCTGAACTCTATGGTAGCACTTAGAAAGGCTGCTACTATTGTATTTGTAGTGTCATGTCATGCATGGGTAGGTGTCCCTGCATGTATTTCCAGTGGGCAACCCTGAGGTCACATTATACTCTGTTCTCAGTCATGCTCAGGCTGGTTTATATTGCCATGGATGATAGTGATAATTATGGTGATTTTTTTCTTTTTCTCCTTAAAATGAATTTCATGGAAAGCACAACAAAAAGAAATACAACTAAAGCAATAAAAAGAAAAACACCTATACCTCTCAACTTTTCTTTCTCTAATATTTGTGTTATCCATTCCAACTTCTGCAGGGTATCTTTGCCTTTTGTGAAATCAATTTAAATTCTTCCATTGCTACCAATGAACTCTTGGTTCCAGGCTACATTCCCTTTGTCAAAAAGATTCCAGCATTCACATGCATGGCCTTGGTGTCTACATCTGGGATAATCTTCTGATGGCCAGGGAATTGTCTCTCAAGGCCCCATACAACTCATTCCTGTGCTTCTATCTTTCATTGCTAAACTCTGTGAGCTAGCTCTTTTTCCTTTATCATTACCCCTCTTCTCAAGACTGCAGTATATTAGATATAATTGCAGAAAGTATAGAAAAAGCACTTTCTCTTCATCTGCAAACATCTTTGTGTTTGGTGACTTTAATGCCACCGTGACATGTGGCTTAACCATTCTGAATGTTGCCGGTATACAGACACTAAATATTTCCATTGTCTAATCCATTACTCAAATCATGGACTTCTCCACTTGTTTCCATAGCAAAACTGAACAACTGGTTTCTCTACTTGATTTATTTCTTACCTTCTCTTCTTGCTCTTGCTGAACTTCATAACAGTGCCCTCTGTAGAGGTGGAATCGAACCTAAGACGCCCAGTTACAAGACCGGAATGGTCTTGGCGTCACACCCCCATAGAAGTAGACTCGCCCGCTTACATGAGAGGCGAGAGTGGGCTACTTAAACAAGACATTCACGGCAACGAGTATCGAGGCAGATACACGTCGTCTCGCTGCTACCTTACATGGCGTCGCCGATATAGGAAACCTGCTACAAACAACGTTGGAATATGGACGAACAAACACAGCAGACATTACTTCGACAGCTCATCGAGCTACAGCAAGAGATCATCGCCCTGCGAAGAGACGGAGGACAGCCGAGAAAGTCACTTACAAGGAGACCCGACAGACCTAATATAGAACCGGACTCAAGTGATGGTGACTGGGCGATATTCATTGACTCCTGGAATAGATACAAGGAGATGTGTGGGTTGACGGAGCCAACAGCGTTAAGAAACGAATTGAGAGCGGCCTGTGCCCCAGAAGTGAACAGGCTGTTGTTCGATATGGTAGGAGCAGAAGTACTAAACTCCGTCACGGAGGAAGAGCTGTTACGACACATAAAGCTCGTAGCCGTCAGAAGCCTACACAAAGAAGTGTACCGGCAAGAATTCCACTCCGTAAGGCAGAAGGAGGGGGAATCGATTACGGACTTCGTGGCACGACTTCGATCAGTCGCAAAATTCTGCGACTTTTCAGTGACTTGTCCGAACGGGATAGGATGCGGTCGGAAAGTCAGCTACTCAACGATAAGGACAAATGGTGGCTGGGCTGGCAAACCTGGAGCATCAAAGCAAGGTGTTGTCTGAGGCTGCGACACTTACGACACTGGAAGAAAAATTCAACAGGCTTGTCAGCCTAGAGACCACGGACAAGTCTACACCCCATCTCCATAGTAACGTATACCCTACTACAACGAGCACACAGAGATCGACACAGGCAGCGGCCTCGGGAGAACCAGACCGTATCAACCCCGAGAGACACTGAACCCTGTAAATGGTGTGGGAAGAGCTCACACCCTGACGGCTCGAATGAACGAAGGGGTTGCCCAGCAGCAAAGATGACTTGTCACAATTGCGGCTTAACCGACATTTAAAAGGGGTTTGCAGGAAACCGAAGCAGGGGTCCAGCAACAAATCTACAGCGGGTGTGGTCGGAGCAGAATCCAGAACTCTCACCACCCAAAGACACAAGAAGGGTCGTAACCGGATGATCGTCCAAGATGGACAAGTGAAAAGGAGGTGAAATCAACCTGACAAAACCAAAGGCCGTGCCGCACCTGATTTGGAACAAAAGTAAGTTCCGAAGAGGTACTCCTGATCCAGCACCAACCCTGATGGTAGAGATAACTCTGATTCCAGAGGCCCATGCGGAATTCGGGCACATATCCATAGGACAAGCTGGCCTCCATACTCACCGGATCGAGGCGATCGCAGACACTGGGGCACAGACATGCTCTAGCGGACCAGAAATCCAAAAAATTCTGAAGTGTCCAGACAAATGTCTAGTACCGACTAGTCACCGAATTCTGGGAATCACGGATAACCTACTAAACATAAAAGGCGGATATTCGCTAAAGTCAGAGTAGGATCGCGGAAACACGTCAGATTATATATGTATCAAAAATACATCAGATTTCTGCCTGTCCGAGTCGGCCCTAAAAGACCTTGGTCTGGTGCCAGATAACTTTCCAGACCCAACTTCCCAGCAGAACGTGGCAACTAGCGACGGCGGAAAGGCACCATGTGGGTGCCCACAAAGAACTAATGTCCCACCTAAAGCGGACAGTATCCCTTTCGCTCCTCATGGAAGAAAACAGACCCGATTGAACGATGGATGAAGGAGCATTTTGAGTCCAGTGCATTCAATGTATGTCCACATCAACGGCTGCAGGCGATGGAAGGAAAACCCATGGACATCACGTTCATCCCGGGGCCAAACCCTCAGCTGTCCACACCCCAATCCCGGTCCCACACCATTGGAAGAAAAGAGTCAAGGAGGACCTCCACCGAGACGTGGCATTGGGCATCATAGAACCTGTACCAGTGTGTACACCTACAACATGGTGCTCCAGAATGGTGGTTGCACCGAAAAAGGACGGGTCACCGAGGCGTACGGTGGACCTACAGAAGCTCAACACCGCTACCCTACGAGAAACCCATCATACACCGTCTCCTTTCAATCAGGCATCGTTGGTGCCTGCGAAAACTAGAAAAACCGTTTTGATGCATGGAATGGCTATCATAGCCTAACCCTCTCTCCATCGGCAAGAGATGCAACTACCTTCATCACGGAATGGGGTAGATACCGTTATCTTCGGGCACCACAAGGATTCCAAGCGTCAGGAGACGCATATACACGCAGGTTCGACAATATTACTGTAGATATGCCCAGGAAAACAAGATGTATTGACGATACGATACTATGGGACAACTCTATTGAATCATCATTTTGGCATACTATAGAGTACATAAATAACTGCAGCAAAAATGGTATCGTATTCAACCCCAGAAATTTCACTTCGCGGAAAAGAGAGGTGAATTTGCCGGGTTCTTGATAACAGAAGACGGGATAAAACCCACCAAAAAATGACTGAAACAATACGGAATTTCCCGACACCAAAAAATATAACTGACATAAGATCCTGGTTTGGAATGGTAAACCAGGTAGCCTACGCTTTTTCTCAGGCCGAGGTAATGGCCCGTTCGAGAGCTGCTAAAGACAAAAAAATCGGAAGTTCTACTGGGACAGCACACTCGATCGAATCTTCGAAGAGTCGAAAAGAAGGATCACAGAAGAAATCGAGAACGGTGTAAGAACCTTCGAAGTGAATAGGCCAACTTGTTTGTCGACGGACTTCAGCAAAACAGGCTTAGGATATTTTCTTTTCCAGAAGCACTGCAACTGTGCCACCGAAGCTGGACCGAAGTGTGGTGAGGACTACTGGAAGTTAATCCTGGCCGGCTCCCCGATTCACTAATGACGCAGAGTCCCGATATGCACCAGTGGAAGGAGAAGCATTGGCATTAGTCTGGACTGGAAGCATGCCGGATGTTCGTTTTGGGGTGCCCAGAGCTGTTAGTCACCGTGGACCATAAGCCCCTGGTGAAGATCTTCTCGGACAAAGCTCTGGAGGACATAAAGAACCCAAGACTGTTTAACTTCAAAGAACGGTCCTTGATGTACAAATTTCGAATAAAGCATCTCCCTGGCAAACTCAATGCGGCACCAGACTGTACATCGAGATGCCCAGTGGCGTTAAGCCAGGAGGAAGCAAACGAAAAGGACATCGCGCACAAACTATGGATAGCGCCATAAGAGCGTCATTTAACTCCACCTATGAGCAGGACCCTAAATTAAGAGCAATAACATGGGACAGGATTGTGGCTGCAGCTGCTACTGACGAGGAATGCCGTTCCTCGCCGAATTCATACAAAATGGCTTCCCTAAATCTCGCACGAACTGCCGGAGACAATTCGCCGGTTTTGGCATATGAAAAGAGGAGTTATATTGCTTGAAGGGGTGACGATAATGGAAAATAAAATCCTCATACCCAGAAAGCTACGTGCGGAGGTACTGGAATCGCTCCATTCAGCGCATCAGGGCGTCAATGGAATGTTGGCAAACGCTAGACAACGGCTGTTTTGGCCAGGACTGGACGCGAGCATTCGTCAAACCCCCGCCCAGTGCAAAGTATGCAACGTAATAGCTCCATCACAACCCAAGGAACCCCTAATACCGCCCTCGAACCCCGAGTTCCCATTCCAGAAGACTGTGACGGACTTCTTCGATTTACGGGAAGAACTATCTAGTATATGCAGATAGATACACCGGATGGGTAGAAGTCACTCTGATGTCGTCCGGGAATGCCAAGGCTACATGTGACGCCCTACGAAACTGGTTCTGCACGTATGGCGTACCGGAGGAACTTTCAACCGATGGCGGACCACCGTTTGACTCCAGTGAATTTAACCGGTTCCTAGATAATTGGGGCATAAGGAAACGAACATCATCGGCATATTACCCTCAAAGCAACGAGAGAGCAGAACTGGCAGTTAAAACGGCTAAAAGGATACTTGTTGATAGCACGGACAGTTGCGGTCGCCTATGCCATGACCAGGCAGCTAGGTCCCTACTGACTCATCGCAACACCCCGGTACGAGACCTACATATGTCTCCAGCGATGATGCTCTACGGTCGCGTGATAAAGGACCATCTCCCAGTGCTCCAGGACCGATATCGAATCCACAAACGCTGGAGAGAAATCAGTCATTATAGGGAAACAGCGATGGCAAAAAGACACTTAAGGAATGAAAGAGAATACAATTTAAAAAGTCACCCACTTCAGGAACTGAAAATCGTGGAAACGGTGCAGATACAGAACCAAGTTGGTCCATACCCGCGCCGATGGGCAAAGACAGGAAGGGTGGTGGAAACACTGGGTAACCGGCAGTATAATGTACGCATGGATGGGGAGTAACGGGTAACCCGTCGCAATCGCAGATTCCTCCGAAAAATAAACCCAGTAGTAGATACTCCTTGCCACTCGATACCTGAGGTGCCCCAGGAATGTTGGATACCATAGACAACCCAACAGGGCCCGAAATACCGGGAGAATGGTCCACCACTGATATGGATCAAAACCAGCCCGAAAACATCCGACACTCTACCAGAACCGATGGAGGTAGATGACACAGCATCCCCTGGAATGATGGAGGTTGAGGAAGACCAACCGGTGCGTCGTAGCAGAAGGGTGACGCGACCACCCAGGAACCTATCCCCACAGACGTGGGGCACGTCGCACGACTACTCCAGAGCCTCAAAACATTGGACCACAACGCGAGTATCTTGTGGCCCCCGGAAGAGAGGGGGGCGTGTAGAGGTGGAATCGAACCTAAGACGCCCAGTTACAAGACCGGAATGGTCTTGGCGTCACACCCCCATAGAAGTAGACTCGCCCGCTTACATGAGAGGCGAGAGTGGGCTACTTAAACAAGACATTCACGGCAACGAGTATCTCGGCAGATACACGTCGTCTCGCTGCTACCTTACACCCTCCTGATAACTTGGACCACTCTGTGGTATCTATTGATATTTTTTCCAATCATCTATTAAATAGGAACCCCCTATTCATAAAACCTTTTTCCATTACCAGCATGCTCATTGGGACTGATTCCATGATTTTTTTTATGACACTCCTTGGACTGACATCTTTAACCTCCCAACTGAGAATTGTACCATTGAGGTTTCTTCTTGGGTCAAAGGCAGCATGAACGCTTTCATCTCTTCTCAGAAATATCAGGTGAAACCTCAATTTTCTCCATGGTTCACACTTGTAATAGGTATTGTGTGCTCCCAAACTGGCTCCTGTTCTTTAAACTGTATAATAAATGCCTCACTATCTCCTGCTTTCCTACCTGCTGGAAGTCATCATCTGTTGTTCCAGTTTTTAAGAACTCTGGTGAGCCATCCGACCCTTCCAACTATCAGCCTATTAGCCTTCTACTTCTTTTTGGGAAACCTCGTGAGACCATAATCAATGTCTAATTGGTTCATCATATCTCATCACAAGGCCTTTTTCCAGATAAGCAATATGGCTTTTGTTTCTCTAGGTCAACTGCTGATGTACTGACAATAATTGTGGAAAGAGTCTATCATGCTCTAGATAAAAATGGTGAAGTATTGGACATCTTTGACAGGGTTTGGCATACAGGTCTTCTCCACAAGCTGAAAAGTTATGGTGTCTCCAGACATATCTTTAAATTGATCCAGTCTTTCCTATCAAATCATGAAATGAAAGTTATCCTGAATGGCCACTTGTCTAGATCTTTTTGTATTAATACAGGTGTCCCTCAGGGCTCCATCATTGGTCCAATATTTTTTTAATTTTCATTAATGACCTTCCCAATGACATTATCTCTCAACTTGGTATCTACACTGATGATACAACCATTTATTCCTGTCTTGATAGTAAGGCTGATCTGTCTGACAAACTCAAAATGGCAGCCGATGTTCAAGACAACCTCAAGTCCATTTTTAACAGTGTCAAAAGATGGCTTGATGATTAACAGGGAAAAGTTTAGTTTTGGAGGTGTTAAAACACCTCCAAAACTAAACTTTTCCCTGTTAATCATCTAAGTGACCCCTCTCTGCCTTCCATCAGCATGTCTGATGCTAACCTTCAGGAAAGTGACTTGTTATACCTTCTCAGGCTAACTTCCTCAGCTGACATGAAGTGGAAAGACTATATTGAACCCAATGCTAGTTCAGCTGCTAAGAAAGTTGGTTCACTGTATCGTGTGAGACAATTTTTCTCTCTAGAATTTATTCTACGTATCTATAAATCTACTATTCATCTATGCTTAGAATATTGGTGCTACATATGGTTTGGTGCTTCTGCTATTTACCTTGAGCTCCTTGATAAAATTCAAAGAAAAATCAGCAATATTATTGGTCCTGATCTGGCAGCTTCAGTTACTTTCCTACCGCTGTAAGGTTGCCTCTCTGTGCCTTTTCTATAAATACTTTCATGGTAATTATTCAGATGCACTATGGTACCTATACTTTTTGTATTTAAGTGTAGTGTGGCATCAAGATCTCATCAATTCACAGTTAAGCTGGCTAGATGTAACCATAAATTCTCTGCTAACAGTTTCTTTTCTCACACTTCATTCTTGTGGAACTCTCTCCCAGCTCCATACTTTCTAGCCAACTTTAATCTGCAAAAATTTAAATGCAATGTTAGTTGCTATCTACTGTCCTCCTGATTACTCTTTTCTCTTCCAACTCATTATTAATGTTTCTGTTCCAATTCTTCCACACCCTTTAACACCTTGTGTCTAAATCATGAGATAATAAATTGTGGCAATAAATTTGATCTATGATTCCCATTTATTCTCAGAGATCCTAAGACATTTTTCCTCACAATGTCTTTGTTTTTCTTTCATTATCAAACTGAAGAAGCCAAAGAGAACACACATTTTTCCAGTGGTGAAATGTGTCTTTGATAAAAAAAACTTATCACTTTGTCTCATCATCTTCACTGTCATTTTGGATATTATACATCCTACATATGCACACACACACACACAAATATATATAAATTGTAATGCTGTAGCATGCAAGTAAATATAACTTTTTATTTCATCAGTTAACTAAATAACAGTGATTAACATGTATAGAAACCCCTTTGAATTCAGGGATAAATTAATAACAGATGGCTCTGGAGTTAATTGATTTCAACATAGAAATGATTAAATTTAATTTCTCTTTCATATGTGCACCTGCAAACATTGATTGATATATTCCATAGCAATTAATATTGTTTGGGATGTTAATTCTTAGCTCTCTTTCCTCTAATGACTTTATTTTCATATCATAAGCTCTTTAAAAATTTATAAGACAGCAAATGAATTTAAAAATTTATGATAAAATATAAAAATGATTTGCAGTGTGGATCATAAGGAAAAATAAATATGTAATATTTTTATTATCCTTGTGGGTGTATAATTTCATTATTTTATTTTTCAGTTTCTTTAATAGCTGATACTTTAATTTAAAATGTCAAAAGATTCTTAACTCATTGTTCTTGAAAAGTCTTAACAATTTAAACTTTCATTCACTGTAATTATTACATATATAGTAACACAGAAAATGATGGCAGTAGGAATTAAAAGAAGAAACATATAATAATCATGGTTGAATTTGTACATACTGACATGGTTCTAACTTTTTTTATTACTCCTTATTGACTTTAATACTATTTCATCCATCACATCTCTCCAATTATTTTTTGTTATTTTCTGAACTAGCTAATTAGATATTTATGGAGGGAGAGAAAATGTGATGATCAACTACCGGATTGTGCAGTTCATAGCCTAAAATTTGTTTTTGGTGCATTTGATGGTCTGTATGTTGAAAGTCATGGGTAAAAAGATATTGTCAGTAGTAAGGGATTAAAGCAAATGCTACTAACAGAATTCTAGTGATCAAGCAGATGCGGAAGTTTAAATATTTGGGAAGCGTTTTGACAGAGGATGGTAAGTGCGACACTGAGATCCGTAGATGTATTGAGATGGCCAAGGACACATTCCAAAAGCTGGGCAGAGTATTGCAAGACAGGAGGATTTCTTTGGTAACAAAGAAAAGAATACTGAGCTTTTTACATGACATCTGTTGGATGATTTCCTCAATAATGAAGAAGAGACTCGAGGCAACTGAGATATGGTTTTACAGAAGGATGCTAAGGATAGCATGGACCAAGCATGTGAGCAACGATGAGGTCTTAGAGAAGATGCAAACAAGGAGAAGGCTTATACTTAACATCAGGAAGAGGCAGCTGAAGTTTCTGGGACACATAATGAAGAAGGAGGGCCTGGAAAATCTGATACTCATGGGTCAAATAGGGAGAAAGAGAGACAAGGAAAAGCAGCGCATGACATACCTGACAAGGTTGAGAAGATGGATGATAGAACGTGGTCTGGGGGAAGGAAGCAGAGGGAAGGAACTTGTTGAAAGCTGCAAGTAATAGAGGAAGGTGTAGAGACATGATTGCCTACATCCTGAAAGGACATGGCACATAAAAAGAAAGATTGATAGAATAAAGTTATTATCTGTATAATTTTTCTTCTGAGGACTTTTGGAAATTCTATAATGCATTTTTGTGATTTGGGAAAAAGAAATTAATTTACTATAAAAAAAACATATTATTTACACTTTTAAATTAATAAAGCTTTATCAAGTTATTAATTCATACTCATTTGATGCAAAAAGTAGTAATCCCTAATGCTCAAGAACTTTATGAAAAGTAACTTTCTTTGTTGGGAATACTCCTTGCTTTTCTTATCTGCTTAAACCTGTTACTTCATTTCTTTTATTTTGTTATATCTTGGCTATGGAAAAGACAATATAAAGTCAAATGTAGTTAAATACTAACTGCCATAACCATATTAAAACTACTTAAAGTTTAGTAATTTTGTTTGATTTTTAAGATATTTTGATTGATTTCAACTATTGTTCTCATCTTTGATTACTATAGCTTTTATTATAGATGCAGCATTTTAGCTAAGTTCCATCTTTAGATGGAACTTATTTTATATTTTAGCTGATGGAGGATGCCTTACATGAGATTATTATTGTGTCATTTTTATTTCTGTGATGTTGTGTCTTGTCCATTCCTTCTGATCAAAAGTATATAAATTCCATTACCTGATACATGGACTAAACCCACTATGTCAACATCCTGAAGGACATTAAGTGGTATATTTTTGGAGTCTTTTTTATCTAATGACAGATGTATTTTTTGACATTTGTTCATCACAACATTTTCAAACCACATTTGATAATTTTGTTTGTTTTTTGAGATGACAAATTGTCAGT
This sequence comes from Acanthosepion pharaonis, assembly GCA_903632075.3. NCBI lineage: Eukaryota > Metazoa > Mollusca > Cephalopoda > Sepiida > Sepiidae > Acanthosepion > Acanthosepion pharaonis. Next base: position 87,513 of record CAHIKZ030005176.1, on the reverse strand, counting down.
ATTTCTTTATTTATCCATTGTTTTGTTCTTAGTGTATTAGATTTTGGTGGTGGGATTTATATCAATGAATACCAGAGATAGTTTTTCTACTTAAACTCAAATCATTAATGAATCCACGGATATTAAAAAATCACAATGTTTGTTTTTTGTTCTTCCTTTTCCTCCTATCAAAAATAGGAGCAAAAAGGGGAATATGAATCTCTATACTTGCTACAAGCATATTGATAAGGAATTAGGTAAGTACAAGCAATTGTATTATTATACTAACCATACCAATTCATTGAGTCTTTGGCAGTCAATACAGGGGTCACTTTTCATGCCAACCTTCTTTCTGATTTACATAAATGATCTGCCTAAGAATATACTCTGATAATTTGTAAATATCTATGCTGATGATACAACAATATACAGGCACACTCTTGATGATCAGAGATTGGCAGCTGGCTTCTCTTACAATCTAACACTAACTTCCCAGTGTGGAAAACACTGGCTGATTCCATTCAGTGCCTTGAAAACCAAACTAGTTACATTCCATCATGGCCAATTAGATCATGAACTACTGCTACACAAAATGAATGAATGTCCCCTCAAGGAAGTTCCATGCCTTGAGAGAATATTAGGCCTCAAACTCACACCTGACCTCAAATGAAACTCTTTTGCTAAAGATGCAGGTTTGATTGTCTCCCTGTACTCTTCCAGTAAATACCTGACTTTTCATGCTATCCCCTACCTTTGTAAGAGCCAGATCAGGCCAAACATGGAGTAATGTCATATTTGGTTGGGTGCTGCCTAGTCCTCACTTTCCAGTCTCCATAGAGTTCAAAAGCAGCTCCAAGACATTGTTGGAGATGAATTATTTTCCACCCTCCAACTTCTCTCACAGGTGGGATGTGGCCAGTCTCTCACTGCTCTATCACTATTACCATGGAAAGTGCTCAGATGAACTACATTCCTTGGTTCTACCAGGTTTAACCGTCACACCACTTATATTGGAGCAAACCATCCACATTCTCTCTGTATTTTATCAGGAACCACTGCCCTGGGGAACTGACTCCCAAGAAGATGTTTCCTTGATCACTACAATCTTAACCTTTTCAAGTCTAGAGTTAACCGTTATCTTCCCCTCCTATCCCTATAAACTACCCCTTAACATAACCCTGTACCTCAAGTGACCCCCAGGCCTTGTACAGGATGAACCTTATGGTAAGAAAAAGTAATAATGATCCCATATCATTTCAAGTCTTATCTAGTAAGGTATGGATGTACCATTACACTATATTAGTGACTGGAAAACAAGTTTAGCAATACTTGGAATTTTGTGAAATAGGGACTTGTGGCAGAATTATATGAATGTAAAGTTGTATGTTTCATTAGAACTTAGCATGTTTACAGAGATGCATCATCTTCTTTTATGCGCCATGCCCCATTAAGTCATTGACGATTATAGACCTCCACAATTTCCTGTAACTCTTAATAAATTTTCTCTTTTTCTTATCTCCCCTAAACCTTGTTTTGCCATCCATTTATTCAAGCTCGCTAGGTAGGTTGTGTTGTTTTCCTCTACCTTTCTTGCCTTCAATCTGTGTGTATCAAATTTTTCAAAAGAACTTTCATCATGATGTGCCCTACAAATTTCAACTCTCTCTTTCTGATGTTAACTATAACTATCCTTTTTGTTTCCATTTTCTCTAAAACTTTGTTGTTGCTCACATGTTCAGTTCATGATATTCTCAGCATCCTTCTGTTGCTTCAATTCTCTTCTTGCCATATAAGTTGACTGATATTAAATAACAATCCAGTACTCTTATTTGTTTTTAATGAAATTTTTCTGTTTCTTAATACTTTGCTTAACTTTTGGAAGGTATCTGTCACATTTCCAATGCACCTTCAGATTTCAGTGTTGCACTCCCCATCCTTATGCATTTAAAAAAAATAAATGCTTATTGCTATTTTAAAATACAAGCTCTTCTTAAAATACAAGCACTTCTTGTCTGAATGAATGTTCTTGTATTACATTAATAACATGAAAGCTAATAATTACTTTCAGTTATATATTGTTTCTTTATAAGAAAAAGCATTCATTAGCTATATTTTCCTTGCTTTAAGAGAAACTGTATATTAGAGGAAGGAGAGCCAAGTCATAGCAATATCTAATTGTCAATAAATCATAACTCTATGTATAAAGAATGATCTTAGAAAATATGGAAATTGCTTCTCCCAAAGAATAAATGGTTAATTGTTTAATGATAAAATTTGATATTAATGTCATTTGGCTGTAATTTGGAAATTAGTTTTCCTTCTTTAAGCAGTATATACAATGAATAACCTCACAGATACAGGATATGCCAGATCCTTTGCTCTTGTTTTTCTGTCCATTCACTATACTTTTCTTACCTTCATTATGTCGTGTGAGTGTTAAATTCTCCAAGCCCCATTTCCTTACTATATGTCATAGAAATTTCAGCTGATAGTAAGTATCAGTTTCTATCTTAAAACTTAATACAAAATTTTAAACTTCTTAGAAATTTCAAGAGTAAAATCATTGTACAGTTATTTTATTTTTGTACAAATTTCCATCTTTTGGAAGCATTTGGATCTTCTATCAGTTTGTATGTATATTTGTATTTCATCAATTTCTAAAGCATTTGTCTTCAACTGAATGGAAAACAGAGATGCCTTTTCTACAATTTCAAGTTCATAATTTTCTGGTTTGTTGATGATATACTGACAAATGATAATCTGGAACTGTGAAAGACCTTCAATTCTTTGAAATCTTCCAGGTAAAGAAAATGAATCTTTGTTTTCCAACAGATTCTCTTCCCTTTCCAATGTAGACTTATTTCAAAATTCAGTACCCAATCAGTTTTGCTATTTTCATACTCAATAAATAATATCTGATTTATCATAGTCAAATAAGTCACAATCATTTATTCAACTGCTGTCAGTTACTAAATTTTGTTCTTTTTGTCTTATTTGTCCTTTATTTCAGACTTCATCTATGTTCACTAAGTTTGGGTTGAATGTAAATCTAAATATACCCTATGGGGATTAGATCATTAATACTTCTATAAATGCATTTGCAAATATATCTATACTTTAGCCTCTGTACAATCATAAATCAGTATTCAGAAATCGAATTTGAAATGGTGATTAGCTTTCCATCATAAGTGACAGCACAGAAGGCAAAAAAAAAATGAATAGTGAGCCATTTTTAACAGTAAATACTCCTCGATCTAAACTCCAATATGAACAAAAGATGTTTAATACAAATAAAGCTAATAATAATGGGGGCTATTATAAAGCCATTATGTTCCAAGTTTGGTTTGGTGCTGCTTAATGTAAAAGTATGCATATATTTGCCTTGTTAATTTCTCTTTCTCAGTCTCCATCTATGTTCTTTGTTATTTCGAGATTGATTTAGGTTTTCATGCAGAATTAACTAAATTTCTTTGTTGACATTACCTTATGGGAAATTACTCATTTTCTCACAGATTATTTATATCACTCTGTTTTCCCTTATTCTCTGTTCTGAATCATGTAGTTTTTGTTCACTCTTTACTCAATATTTGTCAACTCCTTTTTTTCTAATATCTTTTTGCATTCTTTCTTTTACCTTCTTTTTTCTCTTCCTTTCTGTCTTTTTAAACTTTTACCTGCTTACTCACTTATTTTTTTTCTCCATCCCATCTTATTTTTCCCCTTCTTTTATACTTTACTTACATTCATATTTACCTTCCCTCTATCAATCATTTTCTTGATATAATCACTTATTAAACTTTAGTTGCCTCTCTTTTTCTCTGTTTCTCCCCATTTTGCTATTCAAGACAATTTTTAATTCTCCCTCACAATATTTCTTTCTCTCATTCTCACCAGATTCTTTCCTCTTCATTTTTTTAAACTTTATAATTCTCTTGTTTACTCTTATCCTCTCCTTTTCCTTTCTGTTTCTCACTCTCTCCCACACGTTTTCTCTTAATCTGTCTCTCTCTCCTGTGGCAGTTGAACCAAATTCAACTATTGTTATGCTTTGTTTTTGTTTTTTCTTTTTTTTAGTTACTTAACCACTACAACAATATAAGTTATTTCTGCCATCTAGCATAAAAATCAGAATTGTCTGTTAGCTACCAGCTGAAGACTGGTGAATATTTTTGAAACCTTTGTTCAAAGTGAAAAGCGCTGTCTACCTCCTTCTTCTGATATTTCCTTTGTGGTTTTTGTCTATCTCACACCAAGCATTGTCTGCATGTTGTCCTTCTTTGCAACATCTTTGATGCTGACAACATAGATAGGAGAGGAGTTCATGAAAGAAGTGCTCTGACCTTCATGTCAGTAATGCAGCAGTTATCTGTTAGATGTTACCAGGAATGAATCCAGTAGCCATTCTTCATTATGACTGCTTTCTTAAAGCCTTCATTAAATGAATGAGCAAATGGATGAATGAATGAATGAAACCTTAAAAAAATACCTGCAAGTTATTCATTTCACTGTGTTGCCTTATACTTCACAATGTACAGGTCTCGCAAAAAGAATATAAAACTTTAAAAACTTATACTAATATTTTATTTAGAAAACAGTCAGTATCAGAATTAAATCAGCTTTCATGAATATACAGGCCTAACTCAGTTGTTAAGGTCCAGGACTATAACCTAAGAGACCTGTTGCCAGATTAATGGAATTCATTGCCTTAGTGCCATTAGATACCTTTGTGCCAAATAGGGCCTTAACCTCACCACATTAGATGTTGCTGTTATTCTTTCTGTAGCAAGTAAGCTTTTTGGGATGAAGTTACTAACTGGCTCTGAATTCATATACATGCATGCACACATGCACTGTTATGGAACATGTGTACCAGAAATGGTTTTCAAGATTCCGATTGGGGAAATTTTTTAGTTCAAGGTGCATGTCACTCTGGCTAGCTAACTTAGATTAACAGAGGCAAAATAAAGGAGTTAGTCAACACCAATCCTTGTTATATGACCAGAATGTTTACAGATATTCTCCAAATATCCAAATAAAGTGTTGCTTTATCAGCAGAAGGTAACACTTCAAATTGATTGGAGAGAAGAAGGATAAATGTTGTAGTCATAAGAAGTTTAAGATGAAAGGGTCAAAATAATTGTTAGTCTCCATTGTCTAAGGCAGTGATTTTAAACTGGTGTGCTGTGAAAATTTTAAAGATCATTAAATTATTTTTGAAAGAAGTCCAAAGCACAATAAAGGTACATATAAAAATTAAAATCCCATGAATTGATTATACAAGTATAGCAATATCATAATGAATAAACATAGACATAATATATTAAATAATATAAAAAGCTAGCTTTTCTGCAATAAACAATATTAAAAACGAAAATCAGTCACTTCTAGAATCCTTGGAAGAAGATTTAAAAATATGCCTGTCCAAAATTTGACTTTGCAAAGTATATTCTAAAAGAATATCACACTCAGATATTTCATTAAATGTTAAATTATAATGAACAGAAAAAATAAATAAATATAAGTTTTTCTAAGAATTTTAATTATTATTTTGTATTACAAATTATAAAGAATCAACATTTCAAGTGTCTATTCCCCAAAATCAATGTTTTCAGGGAAGTCTAAATTTGTTTTTATGTTGACACTTGAAAATAAGTTCATTTATTTGAGTCAACAATTGGGCAGCATTTTTATATTTAATTATTATGATTTACTATTGTATGCATAGATTGCATCTGTTCCAGAAGTTGTTGGGAGTTTAAATTTTGAGTTTAGAGGATATACACTTGAAATGTTGACTCTTATTTCATCTGGGTACAAACATATGTGCATACATGTACTCATATGTATGTATGTGTATATGTAGTTATATTGCTTGTCACACATTTTTTAAATATAGGTCTGTAGATAGTTTTTAGTTTTATTTACTGATTTTTTATTTAATTTATTATTTTATTTATGTTGGATATTATTATTATTATTATTATTATTATAAAATGATGATGATGATTGTATTATGTGATGGTGATGCTGTCTAAACTGACACCATTTTCACTGACTTTATTAGACACATTGTTATAAGATTTTTAACTTCCTATCCCTTTTTCTTCCCATCTCTCTACCTTCCCTTATCCAGTATACTAACTTGTCCTTCTTTATTTAAGCCGCTTTTAAGGAAATTTTTCTAGGTCAGTTTATTTTTTCTACTTTCTCATCATTTATTTCTTCCTTCTTTCTTTTCTTTCTCTTTTTTCTTTTAATTTTTAAATTTTTTCTTTTTTTCTTCTTTTTTCCTCTTTCTCCTTTTTATCCTGATATATCTGTCTGGAAGTATTGATTTCATTGCTTAAAAATATTCAGTTTGAACAATAACAATATTCACAAAATTATAACTGAGATGAATTTTAAGCTGTTTTCTTAATTTATTATAATATATATATATATATATATATATATATGTGTGTGTATATATATATATATATATATATTGTTATAATATTTTATTATAATAAATTACAATAAAAACATTTTACATCACTACACAAAAAACTTTCATGTTTCAGTACTAAGATGGTACTTCTTCAGGCGATGGTAGATAACTTGTGATAAAAATGATTTATTAGGGAAATTTAAAAACAAATAATATTATAATATTTTGCTCTACTTTGTATTGAGCACTGTTTTTACAAATAAATGCTATGAACTGTGGATTTTACACCATCTGTTCTTTCTCTCATTTGAGATATATATATATATATATATATATATATATATATATATATATATATTTAGAAATGGATTAAATCCATCAGATTTTTAAAAATTTATTTGTTTAAACATTATTTTTTAAATGGATTCTCATATTTGAGTAGATGCTCTGTTTTAATTTATTTATTAAACAGTATATGTATTTATTTACATCTACTGGCCTGAATATTTGAGAAATCTTGTTAAAAATTTTGCGTCCTCTGGCAGGATTTGAATCTGCATCCCCTTGGAGAAACCTTCATTAGATCTGACATGTTCAAGAGCACTATTCAGACTTTGTTTGATCAGGAGGTCCTACATGGACAAGTTGGTCTAAGGCACAAGTTTTATTAAAACTGTTAAGGTCTCTCTGTTATTTTAATTATTGTTTTCAAATATATTAGTAAATATTCATAAATCGGAAAATATAACAGAAAATTAAACTAACAAACATTGTCAGATGAATTTAACAAAACATACTCTCATATAAAGAATTAATGGGTTTATTTTTAATCCAACATTTTTTTTTTTACTTCAGACATTATTATAGTGGATACTTCATATTTGAAATAGATGCTCCTTTTTCATTTATTAAATAGTATATATTACATCTATGGGCCTGCTCATTCTGGAAATCATAGTAAAAGAAATGTGTCCCACTCCCCAGCAGGGATTGAACCCATATCCAGTGTTCTTTACCACTTGGCCATGAAGCAAACAAGGTTTTCTTTTATTTTCTCAAAAGTTTCTGCATCCAAAAACACAAACAAAAAAATTTTGAAAAAATTAATGGATTTATTTTTAACTGGACATTTTTTATGACTTCAAACTATTATAGTGGAAACTTTGTATTTGAAATAGACAATAGGGAATGCAGAGGTGACACATTTTTCTTAATTAAGGTTTTCACTTTACTAAGATTTCATTTGAATGAGAAGGCAGATAGACTTGCTGTAATACACACTGTTTAATAAATAAAAATAGGCGATTTATATGAAATACTACATCTCCACTCTAATAACATTTGAAGTAATAAAAAGTATTTATGTATTTATATATATATATATATATATATATCAAATATGTGGTGCAGTTCAATTTATATTACAATGAATCATTCATACAAAAAGTAAATTAGTAAGGTTAATGATATAAAATGGTGAAATCCCTTCACTAACAAAATTTTAAAGATGCATTAACCTACTAATCACTCAATGAATGTTATGATCCTTGTTTTTTAAAATTATAAGCTGTATAAGATCTTTCTTAAATACTCAAATACTTTCGACTGTACATTCAATCATCTTCAAACATGGAAATTATTTTGTTTCTGGTAAAATTCAGGTAGCATCTGAGACAAAAAAATATAATGCAAATCGAAATATTTTTTTTTAAATGTGTTATTGATAATGGATACAAACTTTTGGAGCATGTAGTCACAACACTAAGGTTCAATTTTTTTTCTGATTTTTCCTATTTTGCTTTTTGCAGGGTTGATTCACTGACACCATAACACCATCAATTATTTTGTAATTCAAACTACCATCATAATAATTATAATTATTGTTATTACTATTCCACCACCATTACTACAATCACTTCTACCATTTTACCATAACTATTTGCTGCTACAACTGTTATTATCATCACCTGCCCCCCCCACCATTACTACTGCATCACAATTACCATTGTCACATTAGTCCGCAATTACTACCACACCACACTTACCATTACCACATCAGTCCACAATTATACTTATTCCCACCAGCAAAGTTAAAACCACTGCATAAATACCAATAAGTATTATAAATTGAAGTTTTTACCATTTACATAAGTGCAATTGCCAAAAACAAGCAAATAACTGACTTTAAAATAATAACAAAACAACATTAAAAAATTAAAAATAATAACAATTTTACCTACCATAGTCTTACACCAACCCCATTTTACAATAAAAAAGCAAAAAAAATAAACAAACAAATAGAAGATGTGTGAACGCACATGTATACATATATATGTGTGTGCGTGTGTGTGTGTGGGAGAAAATGTTATTCTGCAAACAAAATAGATGAACGGTCTGTGCGTTGACACTGTGACTTGCAAAAGAAGTTCACTGCACTATCCAATATTGAATACAGCGACCAACTGCGTATGTATGCACACAATGATACATGAATGAACATATACTCCTAGTCCCACACTGTTCATATATGTTTATATTTGTGTGTCTGTGTACATATGAGTGGCATTCCAATGACAATTTTACCTCCCACTACCATGAAATCACTGATATACGCAATCATATATAAATCCAAAATTTCAAAATTAATCAGTTTGTCTGATGATCACAAATAACGTGAAACCCTGGGTCACAAACTCACATCAGTCAAATTAAATATTTTAGCTCTATCACTGATATTGAGCACTTTCCAATAAGTACGGCACATAGGTAATATATATATATATATATATACAGTGTTACATTAGAACATGTATATATCCACTACAAAATTGTGCATTTTTGTTTCAATATCAAAAAGGAAAACCTTTTTAAATGTCTCATCAGGTGGGGAATCAGGATGTCATAATATATATATATATATATATATATATATATATATATATATATATATATTTATTTTAATCCCAAATTCTTTATTATTTCTAATGTTATTATTAGTGGATACTCATATTTATAGTGGCTACCACATTTTTATTTTTATTTAAAACAGTATGTATTCATATCAGGACAGGCTATATACATCTGTAATACATGCTGTTTACTGTTTAAAGTAGCAATAAAGATTTGGTATCTATTTCAAATACAAGTATAGACTATAATAATGAAGTAATATATGTGGAAGATAAATTTCTATATATTAGAACACTGTTAGGCAATGTGTGAAAAAAATGATTGACAAAATGTAAAAAAATTTGTTTGTCCTGATGAAGGTCTTCATCGACTAATGTAACGTTTTTGTTGATGGAATTATATACATGAAACAAAATAGAAGCTATCAGATATAGATTAATAGAAGTCTCAGCAAGAAAAATTGTACATTTCTTAATAGATAATTCAAACCTTTCTCTATCAGCTTGGGTTCTGTAGCCAAATTGATAAAGGCATTTTTTGGCTATAGAAACTGTGGTGGGGGCACAATCTTTCTTAAGTTGGACTTCTCAATCTTGGCCAGTTATTAATTTCATTATTTAACAAAATAAAAAAAAAACAGTGATAGCAACTCAGATATATGTACCCACTAAAAATAATGTTTATATTAATAAATAAAAAAGTATATAGATATGTATGTTGTGTGCATGAGTGTGTTGCAGATTTGAATCAACTCACAACAAAGAAAATGGTGAAAAGGGTGTTTAAATTTAAAAATACAAAATATTTTATTTTCATGTTTTTACAACTAAATTTCTCTTAGTGTGTATCAGTGTTAAACTTCTTACAATCATTTGTTTGTAGTTTTTTTTCCAAGGTAAAAGGAAATGTGATTTCTTCCTATGTGTGACAAAGAAGAGGCAATGGAGAATGTGAGGAGGAAAGTGTAGGTGTACCATAGCTTGGTGAGGAAGACAGGTCAGGGGAATTTCTTTTAAGCTGTGGTGTTGTGAAATATTGCTATATGTATCTCCTTACTGCCTTGTCTGGTATAGAAACTTTGCTTAAATAACATTCAAAGGGTTCACAAAGCATGTTTTTCATTGTTGGTGGTAATGTGAATGGTTGGTTAATGTTAAATATTTATTTCCAAAGGATTAATTTATTAACTGAAACAATTCACAATCCTCCAACTCAGAAAACATTTTTTTCATTTGGTGTTTAACTGTGTTGGTGTTTATTTCCATCTTCGTTCCATACATATACATATATATATATATATATATATATATACACACACACACACACACACACACACACACACACACACACACACACACACACACACAATATAACCTAATTATCCTCAGTAGATAAGTTTAAAGACACCATTCAGATAATAAAATCCAAGAAGAATAGTGAATCATTTTACTATGTCTCAGAATTTTCATTGAAAATTGACACTGTTTGAAACATGTAATTAAAATTTTTATTTTTTTTTTAACTTTTATTCTTTTTTTTCTACAAATAAAGAAAAAGTATTTTAATTATTAACATAAAATTGCACTATTATAAAGTCAATATTTTATTGGCAATAAATCAATCATTATGCCATGTTTGATGATGGCTAATTAAAAATTCTTTTTAAAATGTGGATGGATAGGGCCATCAGTATTTGAAACTTCTTTTTCATGAAACTCTTTTGATAAAAAACAATGGAATTATTTATTTTTCTTTTTAATGCTTCACTTATCATACAGTTTACTTTAATGCTGAATTAAATTCAGTAATTTTTTCTTTTGCCACGTGAATCATTGAAAAGACCTTTGCAAATTTCTGCAATATCCACATTTCTGTTTTCTACTTTGTTTCTTTATCTCTCTCAATAACAATCTATCATTTCCTTGTTTGTTAATACTTCCTTCAATTTGGGCAAACAGATTTAAGATGATCAGGTGCATTGTCAGTTATTAAAAGGACTTTAAAATCCAATGTTACCTGTTCCCTTCTGAGACAAAACATTTTTGGAATTATTCCTTGAATAAAACTGCCATCACTCATACTTTCTGATTATATTGCCAGAGACTGTCAGTTTCAGGCCTTCAGATGTTAACTGATGTGAAACTAACAGTCACCATGAAGTGGTGATTTCTATGTTAACAGTATTTATATCTATAAAGCTTTATCCTGATATTGAGCACTTTTTCCCCAAATATATAGCCAATTTTAAACAATATGTTTATATACACATATCCACACAAATATATATATATATATATATATATATATATATATATATATATATAAATGAAATCTGTATTTATGTATCTGATTTTCATTGATACATGTTTCATTAAAAATGTGAGACAAGCCATACTTGTTATGTTTTAGTTAACTTGTTTACATAAAGGAGACACTGTGTTATGTTCTATTTCAATGAAATGCACCCAAATTATAAATGATATGAAATTTTCATTGAAAGAACTATATGTTTGTACCCATCTCCAATTGAATATGATAAATCTGTAAGATTAACAATTTTACTTTACAATCTTAAAGTAAAGTTCAAATTTAAATAAAGCAAGAAATTCAGCTTTAGTTTTTAAATTAGTTCATAATCTTTTTAAAAAAATAAATAAATTCATGTATTGAAATGCTTAGAAACATTAAAAAATATTAAAAAAAGGTCCCAATGTTAGAATCCATAGTTAATTTTACACACCTGTTCCATTAGCAGTATGTTTGTGCATGTTGTTAGTCCGCTTACCTTCTAGTTTGAGGTTCGAATCAGGGCAGAGTTTTTGTAATTTTATGTAGCTATTTACTTTAATGTAATTAAACCAACCAACCAACAAAGTAATATTGGCTTTATATAATAATGTATTCAAATTGTCTTTTGACATAGTATAGCTACGTAGCCTGTATAATTTATTTGTTTCACAAAAGCATTTCAAAATATAAATATAAAATAAATATAAATAAATATGTCGAAAACTGTATAGAAATTCAAGGGGCCCAGCATTATATATATATATATATATATATATATATATATTTGTTTTGTTTTTAATCACTTCACCCAAGCAAGGTGGGAATGCCACTTGTAAATAAGTAGTTACAGAGAGTGAAAAAGACTGGGTAGGAGGAGAGGGATTAACAAAAGGATAAAAAATGAATGCCATTCAAGATGACAGAAGATGGTGATTGACGTATTTAAATTTTTTAAGACCATAGTTTTCAGGGAAGTAAATAAACAGAAGGGAGTTCCACAGGTGGGAAGTGTGAGAAAAGAAACTATTGGAGTAAAAGTGGTGGTCACATTTAATCATTTTCAACAGTAAAAGGACCTAGATACCAATTCATGTAGATTCATGTAGTCAAGACATTAGGGAAAAAAGCTCATCAGAGCAGTTGCTATGAAAATATTTGTAGAAAAGACAGGAAGACCTCATATCTATGAGGGAAGCCACATCTCATCTGTAAGAAAGTGACTTAAATTGAGATGCCAAGTCAGGATCAATTACATTGCAGATATGGCAATAGTATTCAATGCATGGCTGAATGGTATTGTAAATGTGCAAGATGGACTCTGACAAAAAAAACTTTCTGGCATGACACAGTGAACCAACTTTTCTTGCAGTAGATGCAGCTGTTGATTCAATGTGGTCATCCAAGTCAGTTGAATACATGAGGCTAAGAAAGTGCAGTGTATTGTTCTCCAGGAGTATAGTATCAACCATGCTGATTATTTAAACTATTTACATTGTTTAGACTACTGTCCTCATCTTTGTTGTTGTTGTATACCTTCTTGAAATTTTGAACTGAACCTTTTATTTTGTCTATATTGATTGTTCTAGTTCCACATGTCATGCTTCTTCCAGTCTTCTCAGTTATCTCCCTTTAACTCAACTCTCCAAGTTTTTGTTCATCACTGCAGTAGCCAGGTATTGAACTCATAGCTCTTTGGGTCAAGTCACTGGTTCCAACTTAATGTCTAAGTAACCATTTTTACGAGAGCTCATATTGCAATTTTGTTGTTATTATTACTGGTTCCCGTATTGCATTCATTTCTATGCTTGGCTAGGTTAGGAGATTTTTGTGGCCTAGCATATGTGCCGAGTTTTCATATTTTCCAGTGATGTTCCCTGTATATTATTTCAACATCATCCCACCGGGAAATGGGTGGTGGTGATCTCCATTTCCCTCCATATGTGGTCAACAATGCCTGCTTTTTCTATATCCCTTCATGTTACGACTTTATGATGTTCTTGCAATCTTAACATAAGGGGGCCTGTTTCTCCTTTATATTTCTTCCCACAGCTGTATGGGGTGACGTACACACAGTCCTTAGTCATGTTCTTCTTTATGTTATCCTCTTTTACTCTTTGAACCCAGTTTGTCAGAGCTGCTGTCATGTAGCCAGGGTAGTTGTTACATTGCAGGTTACTGCTTATACAGACCATTTCTTGTACATATGTCTCTGGGTCACCACATGACTTTTGCCGAAGCATTGTGAATATGGCAACAAAGATGAGGACAGCAGTCTGAACAATGTAAATAGTATAAATAATTACAATATCACATCTCAGAAATATAGACAGCCATGCTCATGGTGGACAGGAAAGTTTCTCTATGGTGAGTAACTGAGAGCAGTTTTGTTTTGGAGGCATTAAAATTTACAAGCCATTTTCTGCCCCAGTTAACCACTGATTGGAGGTCCTTTTCAAGAACAGCAGCCAGGTTAACTTTGTCAGCTCTGACAGATTTGCTATTGAGACAAGAGTAAATTGTAGTGTCATCTACATAAATACCTACTTGGGAACTGATGACATCAGGAACATCATTGATAAAGATCAGAAACAGCATAGGGCTCAGTAGGCTGAAGTGGTTAAGCATATCACAAACAATATGTCTTTCATTTTGCCAGGTCTACTACTGATGTGCTAAGGGCCATTACTGAATACATAAATCATGCTCTTGATAAGAATGACAAAGCTTGAGTTGTGGCTCTAGATATCTCAAAGGCATTTGACAGGGTTTGGCATGCTGGTCTTCTATATAAGCTCCAGGGCTACAGTATTACAGGATGATTATTTGATTTAATCCAATTCTTCCTATCAAATCATGAAATGAAGGTCATTTTGAATGGGCTCTCTCCCAGATGCTTTCATATAAATGCGGGTGTCACTTCAGCATTGATTAAAGTCTCAAATACTTTGCCAAAAAGTGGCTGGTGACTAAAAGGGCAATAGTTAGAGGGGTCAGAAGGTTCTCCAGAGTTCTTAAAAACAGGAACTGCAGAGGAGGACTTCCAACAAGCTGGAAAGCAGAAAGCAACGAGGCAATAGTTGTAGAATTTGGTGAGAAGTGGAGCCAGCTCAGAAGCACATTTCTTTAGAACGATGGCTGGAATCCTGTCACCTCAAACTGCTTTATGAGAGTTTAATTTAGAAATGATGTTTGAGACCAGTGATGGGGTTATGCACATATCACTCAGTAGAATATCTGTCCTATTGGGGAAATCAGATGTGGGTACTCCAAATGTGTCATGTGTTGAGTTGGAAGAGAATTTCTGAGCAAAGCGTTCAACCTTATCTGCTGTAGATGTCAGGACTTTGAATTGATTGAATAGAAGAGGGATTGAGGATTTGTTGCTGTTCAGCACACACTTGCAGAGCTGCCAATAATTTCTGGAAGTGAACTTGCAAGATGCTATATGTTGTTCCATTCTGTCAGCAAACAGTTGCTTTGCTTTTTTGAGGACACACTTGTATTCGTTATGAGCTGAAACAAAGTGATGTCTGATGCAATCAGACATGTTGCTCTTGTACAGCCAGAAGAAGTGATTCCTGTGGGCTATAATGGCCAATCATGGAGGTGAGAACCAAGGAAATAAATGCAGTTTAATTTTCTGGAATGAAATCATCAATGCCACCTTTCACCCAAGAGGAAACCTCAGATATGCATTTTTGAACAGGATGATTAAAAACTTAATTCCAAGGGACGTTATGAAGGATTCCTTATCACCTCATTTATAACAGAAATATATTCTGCTGGTAGGAGATTCTTGGTTGGTGTGATAGTGGAAGGAGATGTTGACAGACACCACCACATGATCAGAGTTGCCAAGAAGGCATAGCTGTGTAGTATGACAAGTCAGGGATAGAGGTAATAAAGAGATCTAGAAAAGAAGCATGTCAGTCAGGGTTACTGGAAAAATGTGTGAGGAAGTCAACCACTTGCATGAGATATTGAATGACTGAGATGTTAAGAGTTTGGATGCCAGTGAGGTAAGTGACATAGTGTTTAAGCCACCTGTCATAGTGAGCATTAAAGTCACTGAAAACAAATATATTTTCAAATGGGTGTAGGAAGATAGCCTTGTCTATATTATCAGAAATATTATCTAGCATGCAACAGAGGAAGAGAAAGAAGAGATAGCTGACTGAGTTAAGTAGAGAGACTGAGACACATGTATGAATGGTATAGAGATTCAAGAGAGAATTCCCTAGCCAGTGGGAGATGTTCACTGAGATAAACTCCCAGGAGATGCATGTCAACTTCCTAAGGAGAGGAAGATAGCCAGGAATCAAGAAATTTCAAAGAGGAATGATTCCACACTGCAGAAGTTGGTATGAATACCACAAGTTTTGGAGAAGGAAAGGTTGAGCAGTTTAGGTGATTTTGTTGAACTGGTTTGGTTTTATATCTTTGGTTGTTTATAGTCATAGTGTGTTATTTTGGTAAGGAAAGGCATGGGTTGTAGTAGTAGTAGCCGTTGGTCATCTAATGAAACATGTGCAGGAAGGGAACTGTTACAGACTGCAACATAGTGTGGAACACCCTTCCATGCACAACATGGCACTGCAAGAACCCTGATGTTATGCGACTGTTGATCAGAGCAGACTCTCAAGACACTATACAAAAGTTTGGGCTACTAACTACCAATCAGGAACAGCAACCAAAAAACTGCCAACCTGGTACCCTCAGTATGAAAAGACATTTCCACCATCCACACATATCACAAATGTTCATGACAGCACCACTATTAAAGACTGAGAAAAGGAAAGAAACTGAGAAACCCTTCCTAAACAGGAAACAAGGGATGAGCCTCTATTCCTGTTCAAGAGAAGCGGGGGAGTATAGATCAGATGAATATCTATCTACTCCTATTAAAAAAAAAGTTACAAAATTTTAGCTTAGTTAAAGTCAAGATGTCCATTAGAAATTTAACAAAGAATTAAAACTGGCAGAGACTGACCTTTGCAAAAAAAAAAAAAGTCCTGGATTTGACCTCCACTTAAGTTATTTCAAAGAATGAACATTCAGATAATTTATTTGAAGAGTCGATCTGCAGTCCACAGAACTTTTTGATAATGTGATGTTTAACTGACTTTCAAGTATATTAGTGGGGAGAGGTGGCAATAGGTAGCAGGGGTCTATCTCTAGAACCTTACAGGAGATGCTTCAATTGTTTTTATCCAATATTTAAACTTGACACTTTATGGAAAGTATAGGCTGACTTGATTTCAGTGCTGCTTTAGTACAATTACACAGACTTTGAAGTTAATTTTTCTGATTTCCATGAAATCTTAGCTGCTAATACTCAATTCCTTTAAACTAAAAGTCCCAAATATCTTCTCCTGACTGTCCAGTGAATGTTGGTTTATGGTATACGGATGTCTTGAACCCATGCTCTGTTTGAGATATTAGAACATCCAGCAATGGGAGTGTGTTGTTGCTCTCTTTCTCCATTGTGAACTGTATTGAAGGTCTTATTGAGTTCACATGGTCCAGTAGAACCTGCACATCTTCCTGGTGTGGCCAGAGTATGAAGGTGTCATCTATGTACCTTAACCATATAGTTGGCTTTAGAGATATAGATTCTAATGCCATCTCCTCAAAGTATTCCATGTATATATTCACCATTGCTGGTGATAATGGTGAGCCCATTGCTAAGCCCTCATCCTGGCAATATATGTGTGATCCCATTCCAAAGTGTGTTGTTTGTGTACAGAAAGTCAACATCTCCATCAGATTATCTATTGGAATACTGGTCCGTTCTTCTAGGGATGAGTCAGAGGCCAATCTGTCTCTGACTACTGAGAGTGCCTCCTCCATGGGTACCTTGGTGAACAAACTCACCATGTCCAAGCTCACCCTCTGGTTGGATAGGATGGGAGCATCTTTGATGGAAGCTAGACTATGAATGTTGATGAAGAACTCAAATGAACTTTATTTACCTTGAACTATAAAAATAACTTAGAGATTTTTTTTTATTTAATTTTAATTTCAGTCAATGTAAAAATAAATTTTACTAATTAATTTTTTTCATAACTAAATTTGAAAATGAACATTATTTTTTCTTTTTTGTTGTTTTATATTTAACTTCCTAAATCTAGAAACTAAAAACATTTGAACTGTCTGCATTTAAACTGACCAAATTTTTACTTCAATTTTTTTTAATTCTACTCTATATTATTTCTCAAGTTTTTCTTGTTTTTTATCAATTACAAAAAAATAATCTACTTAGAAATCTGACAGTGCCTGTATAACTGCAATATTCCTTCATCCTTAAGATGGAATATCTCTATGGGACTGTCTATGGTGCACAAGGTTGTGCAAGGCTTGGACTGGTAGTAAGTCTTTTACTCTCCATTTGCAAATATTTCCTAAGATATGCATAGAAGAACAGTAAATTACACTTTCACTTATTCCTTGTTTCATTTCTTTCTGTCCCTCTGACTACTGGCCTGTTTTTCTTTTCTTTTTTTTTTTTTTCACGCATTCCACTTTTCCCTTTCTTTCTCTCTTTCTTCTGTATATTTCAATTCCTCTCTTTTTTGCATATTTTTTGTTTTTAATATTTCACATCTCTTGCTTTTTGTATAGACCACTCTCTCTCTTTCTCTCTCTCTCTTGCTCTTATGTATAGTACATCTCTCTTTCACTCTTTTTGCCCATTTAATCTCTCTCTTATTTCATCTCTCTATTTGTACAATCCACCTCTCTTTTTCTGTCTCTGTACTTTTCACATCTCTCTCACTCAGTTTTGGCACATTCTACATCTCTCTATCTCTCTCATACTATACATTTTGTTTTTTTCTATTTCTTTGTACATTCCTCTTTTCTCTCTCTTTCTACATTCCACTTCCATTTCTCTCTCTTTTTATATTCCACTTCTCTCTCTCTCTCTCTCTTTGTACATTCCACTTCTTTCTCTCTCTTTTTATACTTTCCACTTCTCTCTCTCTCTTTATAAATTCCATTTCTCTCTATATTTGTGCATTCCATTTCTCTTTCTCTCTATGCATTCCACTTTTTTCGCTTTGTGCATTCCATCTCTCTCTTCCTCCATTTTACATATTCTATGTCTCTCTCTCTCTCTCTCATATTTTGCATCTCTTCTTTTCTCTTTCACACTCTCAATTTATTTTTTTCCTTTCTTTCCCTCATCAAGTATCTCTCCTTTCTAACCACCCTGAGAACTTTTACTGCAAAAATGATATATCAGTGTAAAAAAACATTTTCATTCATCTAAACACCACTGCAACTACCACACTATATTTTCAACTGTTGATAGAAAGAAAAAGGCAAACATTAATTTATCTAAATTTGATATAAATATAACATCTGTCATCTTACATTTTGAGAATCATGCACAAAAACTGTCTGAATGTGAAAGTGTTTTAACTAGTACTTCAGAATTTAATGAATAATGGCAAATAAATCTACCAAATCAATTTCAATGTTTAAATAAATATATGAATTCTGGTGTTTGTTATTAATTTATACTGACAAAATTAGTTCCCTCATAAATAAGGAAAATTGAAAATTTGTTTTCATTATAACCTTGATATGACTACAAATACAGTTTAAAAAATCTCATATAAACTAAATACAGATGTTTGCCTATTAATTGACATTTTTAAAAAGTTACTTTTCAGGTATTTTAAATGTAAGATGACCAACTCACTTCTTGATGAATAGGAAGCCTTCATATCAACAGTTAATTTTGTAGTGTTCTGTTTTGTGTTATTTTAATTAGCTATTAAACTTTAATCTTTTAACAGCTTACTTTTTATTGAAAAATACACAAAATCTTTGTTTCTTCATATTTTCTTGCCATGAGGATTAGAATGAAACTCAGTGAAATGTTAATAAATTGTTCCTAAATATTTAATGCAAAGTTGAGAACAAAATTTTAAATTTACATTTGAAGAATTTTTTGAATAAAATCTTTTAATATAGATAAATCATAGACTGCTTCCTTCATGTACCATATTCCTCATGGCTCTTCATAGCTCTTTGTCTTTTCTGTTGTTAAGTAATATTTGCCATCTTCCAATCTATACCTGTTCCCACTCTGCTATACATTTATACAAACTAGTTTCTTATATCGGAAACAACAGAGATATGATTCTACAGAAGAATACTGAGAATACTACGGTGCTTGTCAGCAATGAGGAAGTTTTAAGGAAAATAAACGGAGAACCCAGTCATGGCTGTCAGACAACTTCTGTGACCACATCACCCCTTACATCTTGCCACCTAACTCCCCAGACTGCAACCCCCTTGATTATTATGTGTGGAGTGCAGTTGAGCAAGAGAGTAACAAAACTCTTTGTAACACTAAAGATGAACTGAAGGCAAGGATTATGGCAGCATTCATCAACTTACACAAGGAGACTGCTCAGAAGAGTTGCAGGAGATTCCAAAGTCGTCTGGAGGCCATGGTTGAAGCAATTTTATTGAATAAATTTATTCTTTAGTATTTCCAGATATTTTTGTGTAATTTTGGTAAATATATCTGTTAAAATGAGATGTCAGTGTTATTTTCATTTTAGTGTAATTTAGGTGTCAATTTATACATCACACCCTGTAGAAACAAAAAGGACACTTATACTTTGCATCAGAAAGAGAAAGTTGAAATTTCTAGAGCACATAATGAAAAAATAGGTTTTAGAAAATTTGATGCTCACATGCAAGAGGGACAGAGGAAAGCAGTCTATAACCTATCTAATAAACTTGTGTAAATGGTTGACAGAACAGATATTAGGAGAGATAGAAAAAAAAAACAAAGGACAGGAAGTTATGGAGAACCATGATTGCCCAGATCCTAAAGAGACACAGCATATACAAGAAGATTACTTGGGGTTACCGGGAACATTTTTGTTGCCATTTCTCCCTGTTATCAATCCACTGGTAAAAGTTGATTTCACAATAGATGTGATTCTATTTTAAGAATTTTCTAACCATTTATTATTCTAGAATAGAATTATGTTTCTTTTGATAATAAATGTGAATGTTATGATATTTTCATTATTTACAGACATTAGTAATTTGCAAGTAAAGCACCACAACTAAATATCCATTTGTAAAGTTGATGGTACAACTGTTACCTGTTTTATTGATTAGTAAAAAATAGATACTTTGCAAAAAGCATTTAACTTTCTTGTCAATTCCTTATTTGTTAAATCTGTAGTATGCAAGTCACACAGATTATATTTTCTGAGGTCACAACTAGAATAATATAGAAGGTTTTATTTTCTTGCTTTAATAATATTTTTTATTTGTACATTACAACATGTTTTCTTCCAAAAAATTAATTATTAGTACATAAAACAAATTGAAGAATTATAAGCAAATTACAGGCAGCCTACCTCCTTAAAAAACAAACACACAACAAAATATATTAACAAAAAAAATGCTTAGAAGCAAGAAAAAGTGTTTTATATTTTTTAAAATACAGTCTGGTACAAACCTCAGCAGCCCTATTCCATGCAAAAATAATTTTTCCCTTACCAGGCAAATATGTCATGTAATATCATGTATTTGTTACGTAGTTTCATTCAGGTGTTTATTTTCATTTAAAAATTTCTCTTATTCAGATAAAGCATCTTCTTTTATGTGTCGTGTTCCTTCAGGACGTGGACATTCATGGCTCTCCACAACTTCTTATCTCTTGTAACACTACTCTGTGAAATTTGACCAAAATCAAAGCAATTTTTTCCTTTTATTTATTTATTTTTACTCTTTTATTTTTTTTTTTTTTTTTTTGCAAGGGAAGAAAATTTGCAGGGAAGAATCCAATAAGCCACTAATTACTAATAATGGGAAATGAATCACATTACAAGCATAATCTCACAGAACAGCAAGAAGTTCCATTTCTGGGGTGGCATTCCAATGTATCAACTCTTATAGGAAGATGACAAAATCTCTTCATTTCTTTATGACTAACCCACCATTTTAAGACTACCCAACAGTAGTTTTTTGTCTTGTGTCTGACACATATAAAGCATATAGTAGATTTTACAAATAACAATACTACCTACAAACTCAATAATGACTACAATTGTAAAGAAGTTATCTAAATTTAATATAAAATTTGTAACAAAACCAATAAGAGACTTAATTAATATAAAAGAAATTTACAAAATAGACTGTAAAAAATATCGCAAGAAATGCATAGTTGAACCATCAAGGAATTTAAATAAAAGAATAAATGAACACAAAAAAGATCTTTTGCAAAACAATACACTCAATACATTACTCATTCATTATAATAATTCAAAATTAAGCATCTCAGCATCTTGTGTTTCTCTTGATGCATTATTATAACCAACATTTATTATTTTGTTCCCTTGCCCTACATAAATATTCTTCCATTCCTGAATAAAGGTTATCTATTATTCTCTTTGTGTGCCAAGGGACTTTTCCTAAAGCCTGCTATGTAGTGTTGTATAAAGCAATATAAAAGGAAAGGATATAAACCCTCTTTCTCTTCACCCACAGTATATGGTATGAGGCAACACATGTCTTATTTCCCCTCTGGAGAACTTCTTAGTCCCCAGTGAATTATGTGTTCTTTAATACTTCTTTTATATGCTGTGTTCCTTCAGGATGTGAGTAATCATGGCTTTCCACAACTTCCTGTTTTTTACAGCTCTTAGTAATATTTGCTTTCTTACTATACTTCTGACTCCTTCATCTGACATCCATTTACACATGCTTATTAAGTAGGTTACTTGCTGTTTCCCTCTGTCTTTCTTTCATTCGGTATGTCCTGTGAGTGTCAAATTCACCAAACCCTCTTATGTGTCATAGAAATTTCAAATGTTTCTTTCTAATTCTATGTGTCTTTTTTTTCTATTTTCCTTAAAATCTCCTTGTTGCTAACATGCTCCACCCATGGTATTCTTAGTGTACATCACTAAATAATATCCCTCTTCAACAACTGGCAATCCCACTACAAACCAATAATGTAATGCTATTACACCTAGTTTGAAAAGAGTGAAAATTGCTTGAGGAATTTAAAAGACAGAAATCAAAATAAGATTTTCTGTAGAGAAAACATGACTGAGATTATCAGAGTGTTAATATCTTGAATTTCACACTCAAAAACCATCAAATAAAATACATCCACATGTTCACAATTGGATTTTAGAAATATAAGATCACTTGTTTCAAAGTGTATTGATTACTATAATTACTGATTCTGAATAGTAAATTTAATTTTATTGAAGTAATATGTAAGATAACATTACACCAATAATTCTGTTCTATATCTACAATGTTTTTAAATAAATTTAGATTTAATATTATCTTTTTATTAATTTAAATTTGGAGGATTTAAACTCATAAACTATTTTGATTACTCTCTTCACACAGTAACTCAAAATGAAAGATCATTGATACTCAATGTGAATGACATTGATTCCAAGTAGTGTCTTCTCTTATGATCTGTACTTGATTGAAAGGATACATTTAATGGAACAATTAGTGCAGCTCTGAGTGCAATTATTTCAAATTTCTTTTATTCTCTTTATTTTCAACATATGCAGATGATTTGCATTATATTACTGTAAATGCTAATACACTTTGCTTCAATATATTTTCCTTTGAATATTTTTCCAGTCCTATCAGATTATTTCTGAGAATAAATATATTTAAAACCATCTCCTGTTGAAGTGTGAGTCAAGTATACTTCAACCTATATTTTACAAAAATATATTTTTACATAAATAATGCAGATTATGTTATTCCTATTCTTAGACTGCATTGTAATTCTTATTTAGAATAAATTTTAGCTTATACACTTCATTTAGTTTTTTTACAAAGGCTTATATGTATATTTCCAAGAAAATTGTATCTTTTAAAGAACATATACATATATAGAGATAAAAAAAATTTTGCTTATCTAGTGGAAGCCACATGGTCTGTCAGAGTGCTGTCCCCAGACATCTGCATCATTTGGCTGTCAAAGAGAAGAGAGATAAAATTGATTTCCGTTTCAATTTGCAGCAAAAATTCCTGTTCCAGTGCATGAGGAGATTTTTCATATTTATTTAACTATTTTTTTATAATCTCATTTTTTCTTTGTTTATTGTTAATCATCATTCTTATCTATATTTTAAAGTAATTTTATTACTTAACTATTAATTTTTCTTTTATTATTAATTATGTGGGTTTCATACTCCTACATAGTCTAGTACTAAGGGTTAGAGGTTATTTAGTGATTTATTTGTTGCTATCACATGTTCATTCAGCCCAGTTTTCACATCTTTATTATTTATATCACAATATTTTGGTTGATGTACTTTCCAAATTTCCTTAGATGAATTTGATAGCCTTCTAAAAATGTTGAATGAAAATCTTAATTTATTCTAAAGGATTGATTGAACAAAGACAGCATATCTCTGTAGGTTAAATAAAGTATTTAATTCATAATAGTGATAATGTCTTATCTCATGTTCTGACAAAACTTAAGATATATTTAGTAAATGTGCAGCTCTGTACACTTAAATTGTTGAAAATAACATCTCAACATCTGGTCATGAGTGATCTCTTACTGGAAGTTAGGATATTGCCTATTGTTATATTATATTACACCAGTGGTTAGAAATTGTTCACTGCTTATCCATAGAGCATAGACTTCAGTATATACTTCATTTGAAAATCTGTTTCATTTGGTTTTAAAGCCATATTTATGATTAAGTAATGTTCTTCAGTATCTTCATCAGATCAAGACTTTCATGTGGATGTTATGCATGGTGACAAATTCATTCAGAAATATCTCAACTGTTGCCCATATACAACTGCATTCTCAGATCAATGATTAAAAATAGCTTTGAGTAATGAAGACTAGCTCATAGTGAGGATCATTCTTCTTTGAACCTCATGGACCGATACTTCAGAATCACAAACAAAGAACTGTACCAAATATCAAAGACCACATTGAGGATTTTCAACAACAGCTATGACTTAAATGGATTGCACATTTATCTTGAAAAGTAAATAATGATATAATCTCCAATGAATGTTGAATGTTTCCTTATAACATCTAATATTACAATTACCATATTTCATGTATAACAGTGTTTCCCTATATTTCGTTAGTCCAGTACTCATTTGTTGACAAATTAATTTTAGTGTTCCTTGGTATTACTCAAACCCAATTTTATAAAACTAGTTTATAGCTTATCATTTTTTTTATAAACACATTGACAGATTAATTTAATATATATTTGTTCAAGTTGATTTTATACTTTGTTACATCTCTTAATTTATTTTACTTCACTTTATTTTTTTAGAGGAATAAGCTCAAGATATCAGATTTAAAAAAACATAAACCACTCAGCTATGAAATTGTCAACTAATGTTAACATTTTGAAAAAGTGATAAACTTATTTAAAACATATGATGTGCTGACTTTTCAAGAACTAGGAAAAATACATTCCAAGATCCATTTTAAAAATGAAAAATTATTTTTAATTTTTGGCTGTGATAATTTTAAAAAGAGTAATAAAACTTGTATACATAACATGAATACTAACCTTTAGCCTCTGAATTATGAAAAAGAACAATTTTTAAATATTCTTGTAGTGAATAGAATTGCCCTATGTTGCATAGAGTCAAGTGATTACTAATAATTCATCGTCACTCAATATGAGGCTGAAACTTCTACATCACAGACTAGAAGACATCACAACAATATGACATCACCAATAAGATCTCTAACACTGTTGGATGAGTTGGACTTTATGGGAACATGAATTTATTGTTTTGCTACCCAGGCATGGGCCAAGAAGTTAAAAAATCACAAAGTTGCAGGAGGGAAGAATGAGATTACAGATCTCTTTTTGGCTTAGGTAGGATGTTTGGCCATCAGAAAGATCTCTGTTATAACATATCCTAAAAAATTGGAGGATTTGACCCTTTCAAAAATTTCAGACATTATAAAGAGAAATTTGAAACTGAGAAAGAAGTTGGTTATTGCTGCAAGGACAGTTTCTTGTCAGCAAATAAGAACTGAACAAAACAATAATACAGTATGTACACAAGTTGTGAGAGGCTTCCAGATTCTGTGAGTTTGAAAAATTTGGCACTAGAGAAATGACCATCGAAGATGAGTTCAGATTAATTGAAGGTATGTGTAATGCTTCATAAAACACAAAATTTAAAATGTCTTGGGATGCATCTGCCACAGGCTGTGGGTTTATGTGTTGTTAAATTAGGAACACGTGTATAACTCCTGATAGAAGAGAGTCCACTACAAGAATATGGCGAACTCAGAGATTGAATCCACTATAAAGAAATGTAAAGAAAACAAACAAAACCGATATATATATATATATACAACAAGTATATATATTAAACAACAAAATTTACAATGGACAAAGACATCAACATTTGTGTTTGTGCATGAATGTAAAGAGTTTGTATTTTGATGAATGTTCGTACATACATGTATGTATGTGTATGTGTGTGTTTCATGGCATTTTCCCACAAGTGTGCAAAATGCAGATCTCTGCAAGAGATCACATTTTTTAAATGTGTCTGCTGAAATGCAAAGTAAAAAGAGAACGAGGCAAGAAATAGCCCAGTATTTATAGTGTAGGGAGAGCCATGCCCTAGTGAACAATTAAGAAATTAAGGAGGAGTTAACTCCAAAACATCCATAGGGTTTCTGCAACAATTAGAATTAACTGAAAAATTCAATACAGCCAAGAGTAATGCCAAAGCATACAGACTATCAAATTACCCTGTGCAATGCAAATACTCTGATAAAAAGCATGACTGGGACAAGAAAAAATATCCATCTTTAGAACAAGTATGATAAGATTACCCAAAACAAAGATAAATGTGCATTAAATTGCAAAACAATAACATATCTGGATACCAGATTTCCAAAAATAGAATTTCAACAGGCACAAATTTGATAAAGAAAATAGCAGTGCTGTCTACACCAAGAAATAAAAAACAATTGGAATCTTTTTTTAGGGTCAGCCAATTTTTACAGCCAAAATATAATGTATTGATAGGACCTTTTGCAGAGTTATGGAAAAAGAGCAACAAATTTAAATGGACTCAATTTGAAAATTTAAAGAAAGAACTTATAAAAAAACTTGCTGTAAAAATTTTTGACCCTATAAAGGAAGTGACTTTAACTTTGGACACAAGTGAGCTTGCTGTCTCAGTGATTTTTTATCAACAACATCATCCTATAATGTACCTTTCTAGAAGGTTAAAATCATCTGAGGCTAACTATTCAAATATTAAAAACAAAGCATTAGCTATCATATGGAGCACAGATAGAGCTCATCAATTTTTATTAGAAGGAAATTTCTGCTTAAATTTGACCATAAAACTTTAGAGTTTATTTTTAACCCCAAGAAGAAGTTATCTACATCTTGTAGAATTTTAAGATGGGCCATAAACCTCATAGCTTTTGATTTCAACATTGGATATATTCCACATGTAGATACTCTATCAAGACTAAAGTTCAACAATGAATCATTAGAAAGATCAGACAATTCAGAAGATGAAATATTGCACTGGATTAAACAGATCTATTACCCTTAGTTCGTCTTACAGGATCTAGTATTAAGCAACATTGCATATAGAATAAAAAGAAACAAATGGGGTGATTGTTCTAGACCAGAGAGACCCTATAGCAAGATAAAGCACATGTTAACTATAGAGAAGGGTCTTATATTCAATGGAGATGTTTTAATACCACCAAAGAGATTAAGAGAAGACATAATAAAAAGTGTACATGATGATATTTGTTATGGAGATGATTCAAATTGGAAGCATGATTGCCTGGATATTTGCGTGATGTTGAAAAATACAAATATACAAAAAATACCCAAAATCTGAGGAAAAAAATCTTTCACCAAACCAAGATACATTCATGGTCTAAAGAAAAAGAGACATTAGCCTGCATTCATATGGATCATGCACATGTTAAAGACATAGAACTATTTTTAATTTAGGCTGACTCATTCTCTGGATGGCCTTCAGGATAGGAAGACAACCATAATAAAGCAAATATTATGAGTAATATTTTCCAGAAATGGGATGCCAAAAATGTTAATCTCTGATATTTCACTAGAATTTTGTGATGAAACTTTGTGTTCATGGTTAAAACAAAATGGATGTCTCCCTTATAAAACATCACCATACCACCCACAATTGAATGAAATTACAGAAAGAATGGTACAGACAGTGAAAATGGGGTTGAAGGCATTTTCCCCAACCAGAGACGTCACAGATAATTACCTATCAAGACTATTACAGAGTTATAGAATTATTCCACATGCTGGTAGAATGCAAAGTCCCTCTGCATTGATGAGAAGACAAATTAGATTGCCTATAACAATGTCTTATTCAAGACATGAAAAAAATGTGGTATAAAAAGAAAGAATCAAGTCCTGAAAAAGCTAAATTTATTGCACAAAAGGGACATAATACAGCTATTATAGCAACAAGTGGACAGAATTTATTGGCTTATTCTGATCAAATAAGATGTAGAATTGATGACAAAGAAGTTGAGATAAAAGAGGAGGAGACATCTGAATGGGAGGAGAGCATGAGTGCTTCTGATGGAGAAAGTGAACATAGTATTAAAGAAACTATGGAGGATAGTTCACATGAATCTGTCATGGAGATGGAAGATCAGAATGAAGATGAGTCCAGACTTAGACTCTCAATAAAAGAACCGAGTACACGCCTAAAGAGAGAAAGAAATAAGATCTTGTAATATTATTCAGAGAAATCACTCAGTACATGGATAGGGGGTTGAATTTCTACATCACAGACAAGAAGATATCACAACAATTCCCACCCTTTTATTGCAACATTTACTCATTTTAAGAATTATATTCAGATGCTCAAGTATCACTGTAAAAGTGAAATATGGAATTGACCTTTGATTATTGACAATTAAGGTAATTAATATGAGCATTAAAATAGTTCAAATATATTTTTAATTTTTTTTAGTTTAAAAAACAAGTATAGTAAACTGCATTTTTTAGTAACATACTTTACATATGCTTTAAACTCTTTTTAATTTCCAAGAAATTTGCATTTTATCTTACAAGTTACATTTATGATAAAAGAGTTGTCAAGTTTACTTAGTAGAAATATATTTTATTTCATTTATAAAAAGGTATTTCCACCAAAAAAGGAATGGCCATTACATATCTAATGTTTAAAATATCACCAATGTTATAAACTTAGCCTTTTATTTAAATCAAGTATCCATTTGTAGTATTCACTTCAATAATAGTTTTATATTGATTATAAAACCAGTGTTGATCAATTGTGGCTGTATCTTCCCCATTATTTGTTACTTGCAATATAAAATATATTAAAATATTTCAAGATTTAAATTACTTTTCATATTTAACATGGAACATTCTCTTATAATTTTTCCTCTTAAAATAAACTACTGTTTTCTTTCTACAATTTTCAGTATTTATCAAGAATTTTCACACTATTTGCCAATTTCTGTATCAGATACAATTGTATCTATACATTGATGGTAATAAATCATTTTATTTTCAAAATGCAATATTTTTTTTATCCATATTGATAAGATTACATATTTCTTATTCTTAAATGTCAGGCTTAATCTTACATTTTTTTACCAATAGAAGATCACTGGAACAATTATAAAATTATTAAAATCAAAAACTAACAAAAGTAATTGGAAGAATCATAAGAAAAGTTAGAAATCCAACTTTCATTTAAAATCCTTTGAAATCTTTTAATATTTTTCTGTTTTTTTTTTCATTCTTTTTTTGTTTAAGAGCTATATTATAACAAATGTATGTATTCAATTTACAGTTCTGGTAGAGGGTTACATTAGGAGGCTGTTTGTGTATATAGGTGAAGGAGATAATGATTAACTCTAGCCTTCAATAGATTAAGATTGTAGTGATCAGGGAAACATCCTGTTTGGAGTCAATTCCACAGGGCAGTGGTTCGTGGGAAGAATTTACTCGAGTAAAACTTACTTCTCATCGATGGAATATGGAAGAAATGTGGGTGGTTTGCTACTATGTAAGTGGCATGTTGTGTTCTTGCCATGAAGGCTTGCCTTGACAGGTACTTACTGCAGTGGTACAGAGAGCCAACCATTTTACTTGTGTCCTTAGCAATGGATCGTATGTACAAGTTCCACTTGAGGTTGGATGCGAGTTTGTGGTCCAACACTCTTTCAAGGCACAGTGCTTCCTTGATTGTATGATTTGCTGTATTTAATTTTGCCTTTTTTTCTTTTAGCTATTGATGTTGTTGCATATCTTTATGCCATCATTTACCTCATATTCTTTTTAAAGCTTCTTTTTTTTTATATTAGCATCTTTTAACGTTTTTCATATAGCCCCTTTTTTAAGATCCATTCTCTTGACCATGTTTTTTCTCTTTTTATGTCTTTTAGACTTAAAACTTCTTTGAAATATAAACTTGTATTTTTGTTTTTTAATTAAAAGTGAAAAAAATTATTATATTTTTGCTTTTTATATCAAATGATATCTTTGAATGTAGCATTAATCCATTCTGGAGATTCACACTCAGAATCAATACCAAGACATCAGTTGATTAAAAGAAAAAACATTTCTCTCATTATCTTCAATAGTCCCTTCTATTTACATATCATGCATATACATTGTTTATTTTACATAAAGTATTCATCATGTTTTAAAAGGATCTATGTAGATATTTATTATCTATAACTTTCACATATATGCTTTATTTGTATATATAGATAAATGTATATATGAAACCTTCTGCAATTCAAAACTTGATAATAATTATATTATTAAGATATTCTTGAGTTTTTATTTCCTTTTTTTTTTCATTTCCTCCATAATCCCTTATATTTTCTGAATCCAAACAAAGTGGGGATCATCTTTAAGCAATGCATTTCTCTCTTTCACTCTCTATTTCCCAGTGCTGTAGACCATCATGGCAAATAAATTTAAAAATCATCCCTAATTTACCCATCTGACTTCTTGATTAGCATTCACTCTGTTTTTTTTTTTTCTCTTCCATGAAAACTTTCTCTTATTTTTTATATCTATCTTTGTATATTTAAGATTATTTCTTTTTTTGTATCCTTCTGCACTCAGGTAATTTTTCCTGCTTTTTATCTTTCTGGCTACTTATACTTTTTCCCTTCAGTGACAGCTGTTCTTATTTTCTCTGTGTGTTTGTCATTCAGGTGATTAGCCTCATTGGATTTTCTGTTTTATTTTCTTTTTGCTATTCTTCCTTTGTCTTAAAACATAAACAGTTTGTGAAATTTTCTTAGTATCTATTTATTTACTTATTTATACTTTCTTTTTCACACTTCAAATGTTTTGAACATGTGCTATACTTGAATGCATATGATGAAGTTTCTGATGAGCAAAACTTTAAAGCTGGATTCAGAAACTAACCAAAATAAATGTAAAGCAGGTTAATTTTAATGTTGTTTGTGAAAAACTAATAACTGTAAAATCAATTTCAAGACTCCAATCATTATATATAGTCACTCATTTTCTCATTTTGAAAAAACATTTATGGGCCTGTGTGCTTATATAAGAAAGAAAGAGACTATATAGTTAAGTTAATATAATTTTATAAACCCTCTCAAATAGAAGAAAAAAATCAGAGAATAAGTATAAGACTTAAATGTTTGAATGGTTTGTTCTGTGCCAATTTGATATGAATTTTAAGTAAATTTAGCATTTTTAATTCTGCCTACATTCACAAAGTTAAACATTTTACTTAAAAGCAGATATTACATTATACTGTTTCATCATTTTTAGATTTAACTTGAAAAAATGCAAGAAATAAGAGAAATGTAATTCAGTATGAAACAACTATTTAGTTTTTTGTTTGTATATTCTTGTGAAAAACTGAATTATCAAAAAATCAAATTCATTAAACTGAATCTTTCATTAAAATCAATATTTAATTCTATCATATTTCACTTCTGTTTTTTGCAGTAATTTTTATTACCTCAATTTTCTAGGAAATTATTCCCCAAATATCTATTTTCTTCTCTTCACTTTTAATAATTCTGCATTCTTTTTGTTATATTTCTTTTCCTATTTTTCAATTCTAATCAAGGATTGTTTTTAAAATCTCATTGTTCCATATACACCCAATTCAGAGAAACCACAATACATATTATAAATCTAATTATAATTCTTAGCTCTAATCTAATTATATAAATAAATTTATCTACTAACTCTTATCAAGTTTTGGTTTAAATTTTTCTTTTAAAGATATATTACTTAATGTAAGCTTGTAGTTTAAACCATGTTTTAATAAATGCTTCTATCTGAGAGCTTGCAAAGTGAAGCCTGAACAGTCGGAGATACTTGTTATATTAGTCTTAGAATATCAAAATTCTGATTTCAAACCAGGATAATATTGTCTTCCTTTAACCTGTGATTTTTTAATCTGCATTATAAAATAATTACTTCTCTTTGCAAGTGCTCTCACTAATTATTGTTAAAACTTTTGTAAATTTGGTGCACTTAAATTTGGTGTCATTGAGGTTCAAGCTTTTCTGCTCTCACTTCATTTTCTATCTTGTGATTTAAAATTATTCAAAGTGATTATCTTTGCTTGTTATATTATTATTATTAACTGCATTTATAGTTTTCAATTAGTTATTTTGATACCTAAGTGATTTAATATCATTCTGTTTGGTATTTCAATAATTTGCGTTTGTAATCTTTTTTATCATAAATTTCATTCAATACAAAGTTTGCAAGCCACTCAAGCAAGGTAGAGGATTATAGTCAAAATGGTAATGATGAATGAGAATGAAATGGTAATAATATGAACAGATGAGAAGGTAATTATAAGGGTGAAGAGGAAAGATGATGATTGATTCATAAATTAAAGAGGTTGAGACTGAAATTTTCAAGGAAGCACATACATAAATGTCTGTTCCAGAAAATGGAACTTCTTGGGAAAATGTGTTAAAGTGGAACTTTCTTCTTATGTTTGAACATGGAGAGAATGTGGCTAATTAAACTCTGTGGAAGTGGCATGGTGTGCCCTTGCTGTAAAGATCTAAACTGGTGGAGATAAAAATTGAGCTCATGGAAATGGTTTTTAGTGTGCATTTTAATATTTTAACTTTTATACAAAGATTTTTTTGTCTATAATCTTAGTTTTTTTTTGTATAAATATATCATCAATATTCATCATTTACACTAATAATAATAATAATTTGTATTGGATTCTCAATCTGAACTCCTTCTCTTACATGTTGTTATTACAGGGTAATAGTTATATCAAGGTTTTAAATACTTTAAAAGTTTTATAGCCATAATAATTGAACAACTTGTCTTTTGATCAATAAATTCTGTATATCTATACATATTTGATTTTAATGTAGATATATTAACCTACAATTAAAATATTTTTTCTATTTCTTCCTTGGATCTCAATTTTACACAAGCAAAATATATATATTTTTTGTCTCACTCATTATATTCCCATTCCTGTAAATAACTGATGACTACATCCCAAAATCCTCCTCCCTTTTGTGCAGGTGCCCTACCCCCCAGCAAGCTGTGCTGCAGAGCGACTTTGGACATGCTTCACTGGCTGGTTCGGCCTCGGCTCTGATGGACCAAGCAGGTAGCCTGGGCAGCAGTTGTCACCTGCAAATGGTCGGAGCATCTTCACAAGTGTCTGCACGGTACGCTTCCAGATTACCATACTTAGGCCTGCCTAACTATTGCTAACACATCTGTTGTTTATATATATTTTTTAAACCTTATAGTTGATGCCATATTGTTTGAAGCACTTAAAAACATTATTGCTAAGAGCAATAATATTTTTTAGTGTTTGAAATATATATATATATATATATATATATATATATATATATATATATATATGTGTGTGTGTACATAAAAAATTTGAATTTAATATTTAGATTTAATTTTATGCTTTTCACATCTGAATAGGAAATTTTCATTTATCAGATTGAGTCGTAAATAATTTCCACTTCTGTTTATGAATTTTATTCTTCAAAAAATTAAAGTGCAATTACATTTTATTCAATTATATATTCACTATTATTTTCAATATCTCATTGCCATTTATGAAGCAGCTTATCATGATACCTTTTGAGTCAGATTCTTCAGGTTTTAATGTGAAAAAGTTGTTGACAAACTCTTGAATCTGGTTTTCATTAGTTTTCACAATCAAAGCATTTTGCACTGATCAAAAAAGCCAATAATTGTTTGGTACAATGTTAGTTGAATAGTGCCGATATGGTAGAACAGACCAACCAAGTTCCAAATTTTTTGCCTGTGTTACTTTTGCTGTATGCAGCCTTTGTATTGTGATAAAGGAGAACAACATTTTTCTTTTTATCCACTGTGTATGCTGCCACTTCCATGCAAAAACTAAGCTATATTTGTGTACTCTAAATTTATTCTTGACTACAATGTATGATTAATAATTAGGATGATACATTTATCATTGATTGGTTTCTAAAAACAAAAATGACTTATGACTCAACCTAATATTTCACTGGTATATTATTTTATGAAAGCTGTAGTGACAGTCATTTTATTTAATAACATCACAAAACAGCTTTCTAGACCTAATGTGTTTATATATCACTAATAATCTCAACTGGTATAAAATATTAATACTGCATAAAATTGTTACTTCGATTTATTCTACTAATTTTCTTCTATTATTTGACATTTGTTTGGTCAAAAAATAATTAGTTTTGGAATTATATCAAATAAGATATTTTTACATTATGGCATCATCTATGGACAAACCTTTTGTCTTCCTTTCTTCCTTCTTGTCTTTACAGTTTTGTTTTTTTTCTATTAATTTTGCATGTCTCCCTAAGAATGAGTTCATGTTCTCAAATAAAAGAAAAAGAAAAATTAAAGATGATAATAATATCATTATGTTTCATTTTTTTCATATCACATGTGTATTGTTTGTTCAAACTTCTTTTTCCTCTCTTCCCTTATAAGTTTTTATAATAATGTCCTACCAAAAGCTAGTATTTTTTGCTTGCAACTAGTATTGCTTTTAGAAAATAGTTTTTTGTTAATGATAACCTGTTAAAATTTTTTTTTTGTAGATAAATATTTAGAGTTATTTTGTGTATATTTTACTTACTCCTTTTTTTTTCTTTTTTTCAAACTAAAGGTTATAACCACACTTTTTACTACTGTAAATATCTTGTCACACTAGCAAAGATTGCTTAGTACCAAATATCTTATTTTTCAGTTCATGTTTATCACTGGTCAAAATCAATGCTATATTTTATATCTTTTTTTATACATTTAATAAAAGGAGAAAGTTGTTTTGCAAAGTCTCAAAGAAATAATTACAATGTGCTTGATATATTAGATTAACAAATTTTAAGAATATAATAATTAGATTCACACTTATAGTAACTTTTGCCTCACAGAATTTCCATATTGGTTATACCTAAATCAAGGAAATTAAGAAATATTTTATTTGATCATTATCAAATTTTGTTAATGATAACCTTTTAAAAAGTTTATAAGAACAAAAATGACCTGTACTGTATCATAAAAAATTTGAAATACATTCCAAAAGTTAAAGACAGCAAAAAAAAAAAGAAGAATACTCTTGTTTTATTTTATTTCTTGACAAATACTTTTCAATAATAGTTATTACCAAAAGTCTTAACAATGGTTCATCTACAAGGAATTTCTTCCCTGTACAATATTAAACAGAGCAATACTTGACCATTGCATACAAAGGCCAATTCACTTGCTTTACTTTTTGCATGCAATCATAGATTTCCAGCAGTATAATTTATCCTAGAATCAAAATTTCAATAACTGATTTTGACTTTCATCAGTCATTTTCAACAGCTTTAATTTTTATTGTTATGAGATTTTTTTAAATATACATAAATAAAGTATTATAATAAGGTAATCAAATAAAACAATAATTTTTTATCAGAGTAAAAGGGATCATATTCAAGCTTAAAACTTTTGAAACACTCTTCATAGCGATTTATCTGATATGGTAAAATTATTTATAAACAAGAAAGTATTGTGTATTTGTTTATATAATCAATTGACATAAAGTCTGTGAAATATAATACTGCATCATTATTCAAAATTAACTTCAGCAAGTCTAGCATAACATAAGAAGTTTCAAGCTGTGCCTTTTTTCTTTTGACTAACTTTATTTGGTTGTGTAGCTGTTTAGAAATACCAGGATTTTTAAATAAAAGAAACATTATATGTGGCTTGTTTCTTAGAAAGATTTCTTTTTCTTCACAACTATCTTCTGCAATTGTTGGGGTCAGTGTGACTTTTTTAGTTTTAGTGTGCCACATACACATTACTGACAATGAAAATTTTCTTGTCTCAAATAGTTTTGTCTTTAACTTCAATTTTAAAAAAATATTTATAGAAAATTATATATAAATATAGAAAAATTATTAAAATATAATTTAATAAAATAATAAAAAAATTTTATTTTTAAATTTATATAAGAATGTGTAAGATAACTTCAGGAATGATCAAGCAATGTCACCATGTGTCTTACAAGCCTTCTTTATACACTCAACTTATATAGCGGCTGCCCCAGTGGAAGTGTCCAGTGCTATCCTACAGAATATACCACCCACAGCTTTTCATACATTACATCTCCCCCCTGCCCTGATTTATGAGTCATTGCTTCAGATCTAAATTTTATCCAGGACTAAAATGTTCGGGTTCCCTGATTTCTCAAGTGGATCATCGCAGTGGGGTTGACATCACAATGGGTTGTTTAGGTACTTCGACTTTTCGGGCAGATTGTCGCAGTGGTGTTGACATCACAGCTGTTGATTTCTAGACCAGAAGATTCTCTGATATTGCTGCGTCTGAGGTATGAATAAGAACCTGGGGTGCTATGTCAGGTTGTGGCAGCAATCTTGATTCAATTTGCCCTGGATCTGAGTCATTCACTGGAGTAGGTGATATTGGCTCTGAAGAACTGATGCGAGCCCTCATGTGGCCTTGATGATGTTGAATAGTTCGTCCATCTGGCAATTTTATCAACAAGGATAGGGCATCAATACCCTCCAAAACATGCCTGGCCAGCTGTCCAGAGCCATTGTTGAAGTTCCAAAAACCTCCTGGCCTTTGTGAGACATCCACATCTGGGCAGTCCTGTCATGATCAGATTTCTGATGATCCTGGCTGAGGAATACAGTGGTTGAAGTGGATGGCCTCAACCTGTCTAGATTTATAACTTCCTCTTCATTAGCAGTTCTGCTGGTGTAACTCCAGTTGTGGTGTGGGGTGCTGTCCTGTAGGAGAGTAGGAACTGTCAAAGCCTTGTTTCCAATGTTCCACCTGACATCTTTCTCAGTCTGCTTTTAACAAGTTTAACTGTACTTTCAGCCTGGCCATTTGAGGATTAATGATACAGGCTGACCAACTTAGGTTTAATAGCATTCTTCCTAGTAAATTCAACAAACTCCAAACTGGTGAGGCATCATGGGCCATTGTCACTGACAGGATTTGGAAGGCCATACATGGCAAAACAGCAACTTAACTTTTCATTTGTGGTATTTGAGTTTGTGGCCCTTGTTAGGTAGACCTCAATCCATTTTGAATGAGCATTGGTGACTATAAGTAGATTCCTGCCATTGTAATTGGCATAGTCCATGTGAATCTTATGCCAGAGTTCCCTGAGCCATTTCCAGAGATGTAGCGGTGCCTTTGCAGGAGGGGTTCTGGAGCTCTGTCATGTATAGCAATTGTTAACCTTTTCCTCCATATCTGTATACATCCCCGGCCACCACATGTAGTTTTGGGCCAAGGCTTTCATTTTTACCATACCTGGGTAGAATTGGTGGAGCTCCCTCAGGACTTGTTGTCTAAGGGTGTGTGGTACTACCACTTGAGATCCCCAGAGCAGGCATCCATTTTCGACGCTCAGTTCATATCTCTTTGTATGAAATGCTGAGTAGAGGGGTCTCTCCGATAGATTTGTTCCCAATTGTACAGTTTGGTAGATCTTTGAAAGGTCTGGATCCCTTGAGGTATGTCTGTGAATATTGGCAGAATCACTGTAGTGTCATCTAAGTGGTCCATTAGGTGACTGATGCATCCTGGCATTGGGACTTGTAGGTTTTCTTGTAAAGTTAGATGGCTCATTGCATCAGCAGTAAAAATTTTTGTTCCTGGCTTGTATGTAATGCTATAATCATATAAACTCATCAAAAGGGACCACCTGATGATTCTTGGTGGCAAGCTATCAAGAATAGGTCTTGTTGGGCTGAAAAGACTGACAAGAGGATTGTGATCTATAATGATCCAGAAAATCCATCCAAGCAGGTACTGGTGGAATTTTTAAATCTGAAGATGATACCTAATCCTTCCTTATCTAGCTAGCTGTAATTTTGTCAGCTGCTGAAAGCATTCAGAAAGCATAGGCAACTGGTTTCGCACTACCATTTGGCATGATATGAGATAGAACTTTCCCCAATCTCCTTTATGCAAGTTAAATTATTTATTTTCATTAAAAAGATTATTATAGGTATTTGCTGATATCAAAAGCTGCCTTGCAAACTCTTCAAAAATCATTTTATGTATTATGATGGATAATTATTTAAAAATATTGTTTTAATTATATTTACATTCATACAGAACATAGGAACACCAGGAAAATAACAAGTGTTAATCCATTAATCATGTCAGAAATCTTTGTCACCTGTAGTTCAGCTATAAAACTGCAATTAGCCTATATTCTCCTGACAACAATTTAAAATGACACATTCTTTTTTTCATATATCTAAGCTTTAATTGTAAACTGTAATTTTTGAAAGTGAAAATTCCACTGAAATAAATTGGAAATTTTTCAAGTTTTCACATGAAATTAAGAAAATATAAAATTTAAGCAAAAGTGATAATGTCACTAAGATGCAAGGGGCTGTTGGGAATGAAAAATAATGAAAAGAAGAAACTGCAAATCCAACCCTAAACAGAGAAAGGATAAACCTCTACTCCTGTTCAAAAGACCAGGGAGAAGGGTGAATGAAATATATTCAGTGAATAATTAAGGGCATAATTAATAATTCAAAGTGGCCTCATAAGGATTCTATGTGATTATATATTATTATTATTATTAGTAGTAGTAGTATTTATGATCTAATCTTGACATTTAAATTTGTCTTGTCAGATTAATGAAAATGAACTTCATGGTTTAATTATTTGCATACAGTGTTAAAATATATGCTCTACTGCTCTTGATTTCTCAAAGTGTAAAACTCTCTTCAGGATTTGGATGATCACAGCTTTCCCCAATCTCCTGTACATTGTAGTTCTTAATAAGGTTTCACTTTTTGCTATCCCTCTTAATCCCTGTTTTGCTATCTATTTACAGAAGTTCATTAGGTGCATTATTTGCTGCTTTTGACTGTCTCTCTTGACTTCAATGTCCTGTCAATGTGAAATTCTCTAAGCCATCTTTCCTTATGTACCCCAGAAATTTCATTTGTCTCTTTCTGATTCTAAAACTTCATCATTACTGGCATGTTCAAACCATGGGATTCTCAGCATCTTTCTGTAGAGCCACATTTCTGTGGTCTCAAGTCTCTTCTTCATCTGTGAGAAAATTGTCCAGCATTCACTGCCATATATGAGAATCGATATTTCATAACAATTCAGCACTATTTTTTGTATCTAATAAAATGTTCCTGTTTCTTAATACTTTACTTAGCTTTTGGAAGGCATCTTTCACTCTTCCAATATGCCATTAGATTTTGGTGCCACATTTTCTATCCTATGATACTTTATATTTTAAAATCAAAAATATAATTATAGAGATAGAAAAGTCTTGACTCTGAGAAGACTTAAGCAAATTTGTTACAATTCTGGAAATTTTAAAGGGTTGATATTATCAAAGGCATATGCTTATAAAATAATTGCATCACAAAAATATGTGATGAATAATAGGGAAAAACACAGTGTTGATAAAGTTGTATTTCTCCATTATGAAATAATGATGACAATGTTTAATAAGTATTCAACATTTGATGATGAAATGGGTGAAGGAAATTATATATTATATATATATTATGGCATGAATTTCCACTTATTTAAATCAATATTATCAATTAAAATAAAATTCATTTTTTTAATAATGTCTTTTGGCAACATAAGTATTAGATGATCAAATTCATTTTTCTGTTCTAAAAGTACCACCTCAATTTTAGAGTATACTTATAAGTATAAAAAATAACTCAAGTTAGAAATATGACACTTAAGCACCTGTGAGTTCATACATTCAACAAGGCACAATATATATCTTTTAGTTTTATTTTGTAATCAGGTAACTGGTATATTTATTTAGCTTTTGAAATCTTGAAAAGTAAAGAATTAGATATGAAATATATTTTGTATTCCAACCCTTGCTAGTCCTGGGTATGACAATAAAGTACATCCACATCCTGGGTAAGACAATAAACTATGCCCCACAGCAAGGCCTCTATCAGGAGGTTTTGAGAAGCATGGAACCACCTCTTAATTGCTGGTGTTCCCAGGTCCACCTTGACCCGGGATGTTAGCACTTGTTAGGGTCCTAGCTATGGGCAAATAGTTAACCCCCTCCCAAACTGAGGTCAAAACACTATGAAAGTGTAAAAATAAGTTTTAATACCAGAAATACTTTGTAAAAAATTATTACCAGCAATATATTTTTGAAAAAATATTACTAGCAAAAAAAATTTATTCGGCATTAAATAACCCAATGAGGTTGATATGCTGTAAACTAAACCAAACCAACCCTTGCAATACACACATTTTAT
Source organism: Acanthosepion pharaonis (assembly GCA_903632075.3). Classification (NCBI taxonomy): domain Eukaryota; kingdom Metazoa; phylum Mollusca; class Cephalopoda; order Sepiida; family Sepiidae; genus Acanthosepion; species Acanthosepion pharaonis. The sequence goes on along the minus strand of CAHIKZ030005176.1, from coordinate 47,065 downwards.
AATATAATCAGCAAATATCATCAAGACATATTTTTATGCTGTGTAGTTTTCTGAGATACATTAAAGAGAATATTTTCTGCATCTAAAAATAACTCCTAGATCCTCTTATTTTGCAATTTCACAAAATTAAAACCATGAATTTGATATAACTTAGCTTTTTGCTGTATTAGCTTTTCACATTTATCTAAATTCCAATTCTTTGCCTTTTTTAGCATTGTCATAAAATGTGATGATATCTTGCTCTTTTAATAATCCCAACATCTGGTCTTTATGCTGAATCATTATACAAATTCAGATATTGTAAATCACTCTTATAAAATGTGGCATTGTAAAAAAAAAAAGCTTCTGGGATTTTTCCATTTAAACAAAAGCATGTGGATATTTCCATCTTAATTATATGTTTGTTTGAATACATATCTACAGGGCCTTAACAAAAAAAATTCTTTAAAGATAACTTTAATTTATATTAGAATATTTATACAAAGTCGACTTTGCTGGCTTTCTATTTTCATTGAAGACTTTTACTTAAAAGCATTTAAACATTTTTTTAAAGAATAACAATATTGTATGAAAGCTGTATGTTTGTCAACTGTTTTGAGATTGTTAGAGACTTTTGTTTAATTGCATCTGGTTGTAATCAGAATTGTTTTTCAATGAAATTCTAATATACCATATTATTTTATAAAAAATACCTGAACCTTTAATGGACTTCAGCAGACAAGAAAATTTAAGAGCAATTTAATTTTAAGAGTTCTGTTTTGTTTTTTTTTAATTTTTTTTACTAAATTTTACCAGTACAAAGCTTTACAATCACTCAAGATGAAGGGTTACAATCAAAATGGTAATGCTGAATGACATGTCATATGAATGGCAGAGAAGATGGTAAAAAAAGAGGAGAAGGGGGATAAATAACAATTGACCCTTGATTTGAAGTGGTCAAGATTATAGTGTTCAGGGAAACACCCGTGTGAATCTGTTCCACAATTGGCAATTCTTAGGAAAAAGCAGCCATTGTAAAACTTCCTTCTTGTATTTGCAACAAGAAGGAAATAATAATTAAACTCCATGGAAGTAGCATGGCATGTTCTAGCTGTAAATATCTGAATTGGTTTAAATAAAGCTCATCTAAACATTTACCATAAAAATAGTAATAGATTACATTCTGCTTTTTCACACAACTCAAGTAATTAAGTTTCAAAGCAACTCAAGTGCAAAGCTTCTTTTACAATATTCTCTCTTGCACTAATAAATTCTGTAGGTCTTTGTCATTGCTTTTTATATTTTGGAGTTGTTAAGAAGTTGGGTTTTATACAATTATAAATCCTATGCCTAGTTAAACCCAATGTCCTTAATTCTGAAATGTCATGTGCCAGCAAGATGATCCAATACAATCTTGGATGAAATATCTATTGTAATGATAAGTCTGAGTTAAATATTTAGCTTGATCTGGTACAGTCCCAACAATAGTAAAGTATCAAATGAGAATTAAACTCACTGATATTGGTCTGCATTACTAGTTTGCTAATCATTACTCTCAAGTGTGTATATACAGGGTGTATTAAAAATACTTTTAAAAAACATTGGGGAGGGGTTCCTCAAACCAAAACAAGAACAAAAGTCCATATAGACATATGTTCACAAATCCTTCATTTTTGAGTTATTAAGTTTAAAGAAAGTTTACAGTAGATGGTGCTGTGTTGCCATGTAGACTAAGTTACATTTGTCATTTGTGTACATTTGTGGCCAGTTTGTCTTCAACATTTAACATGTGTAGTAGTGAATTAACTGAGAAGTGTTACGTTTAACAATGGCAGGAAATTTTGTGAGCAGGCAGATAGGATTTTTACATATGGCTGCATGAATGGTAATGGATGCGAAGTTGCATGGCAGTATCAGATTGCATTTCCAGACTGAAGTCAGTCAAGTCATTCAACCTTTGCTGCTATTTATTGTTGTATTGCTGAGACAGGATCAGTGACACCACAAACTATGGATTGCAGAAGACCAAGACCCACCTGACCACAAAGAACACATTTTACAGACTGTCAGATGATCCAGGTATCAGCACATGTCAAGTTGCCCTAGCATGTTGTACATCTCATATTATCACATACAGGGTACTTCAAGACCAGCTCCTGTATCCATTGCTGTGTTGAGGTACAACAATGGCCTAATAAAACAGATGCATTAAACAGTGAGGAACAAATGTATATTTATTCTTGATATATATATATATATATATATATATATATATATATATATATATATATATATATGATTAATACAAACAAAATTTGTCACTTAGCTGATTGATGTTTTATTCAGCACCTAGACTCCAGATTTTCATAGACAAACTTTTCTATAATTATTCAGTCCACTCTTCAGGAGGTCTCAGCAATTGATTGTTGATATAATTTTCTGGAAAACTCTTATTTTATGAAATGTAATCAAATTGTTTGAGGTCCATAGATCATACACCTTACAAAATAATTTAACTTGTGCATAAAACCTAATATCATGAAACTATATCTTGTAACTTGTTCATTTTGTTATTAAAAATTAATACCTATCATATCTGTTCAGTATCTCTTCAATAAAATAATCTCATATAGACATTTCTTAATGAAACTATTATATAAATGCAGTTATATTTACTTCCTCATATTGTCAATCAATAGGAGCTTATCCTTTATTGTTTTTGATCCCAGCTGTTTGCAGCAATAGACTGATGGCCCAAAGAAGTTGTAATAGAGAGCAGTTATAAATTATGATGAAAGAAAGTACTGATCAAAATTAATAATAATAATAGCTGACTTATGCTTTATCTGTAAAGAAAGACTGATATTCTTGCTACTAATACTATTAGTATTAAGTCCAGTTATTTATTGCTTAGGATTTTTAGATGAAGCACTTTCTCACTATTATTTTATTACTAATTTCACTATATCCCATACTTCAGAAGCCCATTTTTCAGGATTAAAAGAATAGTGTGATGGAGTAAAACTAGTAATAAAATAATAACAGTAGCATGTTCACCGTAAATCTGCTAATTGACAAATTAATAAATTGTGATTGCTAATTTTAACTTTACAATACATACATCACTTAGTGTGTATCCTATAAATTTTGGGATTACATAGAAGGAATTCATTGAATATGGTAAATTGAGAACTGCGATGATGGAGTGCTTTTCATACTTTAAATTTTCAAATGGAAATTGCTATGCAACATGTTCTCAACTTGCAATTGCCAATTCCCAGAATTCATTTAACTTCCTGGTCTCTTTAAATAATATCATGCAATATATTTCCTTCTTTGATTTCCTCTAATTAGCTTAAAGGCTCATTTAAATTATTCTGCTTCTATAATTCAAGAAATTATTTGAGTTATGTTAAAAGCACTGTAGTAATTCCAAAAGAAGCCTTATGGAGATTTTTCATATTTTGAAATCTGTATATTCATTATAAATTCATGTCCTTTATGTGTAAAGACTAAGCTAAAATCAGGAAACCTTTGTTTAAAGACCAATCTAAATCATGAAACCTCTGAGAAGCATTTGCTCAAAAAGTGATGCCTTATATTTCTTTCTAAAATGGATATTATAGTAAAATTTTCCACAGCATTCTCATTCTGTTGTCTATTTTTAAGGATATCTGATCTTGTTTTATTTTTAGTATGGCTCAATTATTGTTCAGCCTGTTTCCACCGAGTCTAAGTCTGTATGAATTAGCCCAGGGATTGAACTCACAAATACTTTGCCATCAAATCCACAAACCAACAGGAAAATAGCCTAGAGGATTAAAGTGTTAATTTATAAATTTGGTCACATAATAATTCTAAGTTCAATCCCTAGTTGGATAGTACAGATTCAGACAAAGTGGAAACAAGACTAGCATATTCTTTCACACTCAGTAACCATGCCCCTTGCATCTTAATGGCTTTATTGACATAAATTTTATATGTACATAAATAATATTGCTGCATTTGACTCATTGGCAATTTTAAAAGGTTTTCATGGCTATGTAGTACTGAAAACATTGAAAGCCAAGACAAACTTTTTATTTGCAATGTTTTGTCTTTTATCTGAACTGATTAAATCTTTCAAAACAAAAATTATTTGACCACTGATTAAACTGCAGCCGTTAACATAATGGGTCCCAGCATGTCTTTTATTGCTGTATAAGTTTAGTCAAGTCAATGAAACTGTTTTTTTTTTTTACTTTTTTTTTTTTTTTAATTTGGCTTGTTGGTTCTTTCTTTCCAGCTGCTAAAAATGAATTTGTTTTGAGGACTGATAATTGCCTTTTTAGAAAGTAATGTCTACATGTATATCATCAACCACTCACTACTAAGATTTGTTTTGGATTGACTCATGAAAATAATATTCTTTGAAATTTTTTATGTTTATTCATTATTCATCTATTTAATCTCAGATGGAGATGAAAGGAAAGTTTTCTAGCTAAAGAAATATTCTGTATAAAATAGGAGAATTATTTATTTTTATTTTTAACAAAGCAGTTGATGTTGTATCTATTATTTTTCTCTCATGGGAAACATGTTTAGCTGCCCCAAATGTTTGGAGAATAGATGTAGTTATCTAAAGTCATTGGTGTGAAACTATACTAAAAATAAAATGTTCAGTCTCAGACTTGAAAAATATCATGAATATATGTTAAAGTATTCAACCCAATTCAAACAGCGAAGATAGAGCAAACTGAATTATTGCAGAAGTAAACCCCATGATTAAATACCTTAATATGATGAAAATGGCTTACATGCTCCTATGACTTGAAGATCTATGATAGTAGGAGTTTATCTCCTGGAAAGTTCAATCAAGTCAGGTCAATGGGTAGAAGCTAGACAAAACTTTAGTTACCAAGAGGAAGAAACCTCAATGGCAAAAAAACCTAGGGTAGGCAGAAACTCTCAACTTGGATAGATATGTAAGTATCAGCACACCAATACATTGACTTGATATACATTGATAAATGACAGATAAGTGACACAGTTAACTACAATGGCATGGATCAACCAGTTTGACGTAAATATTGCAGTTGATATTAATAGTTGTGACCATTTGTACAGAATTGTACTTATAGTGTAAGTGTGAAAGCAATTGAAAAGCAATATGACTGGTGAATCCAATTCATGTGGTTCCAGGGTTTGTGTAAGGGTCTCATCCCTCCCCCATGTATAATACAGTTCCCCCACTGAATCTTTGATATGGCCCCCCACCACTCTACTACATTTCAATTTTCATAAGGTAGTATTCATATAAAATACAAATTTTATTGTAACCTAATTATGTACAATAACGGATCATATGCAATATAGGTGAACAATTCAAGTAGAAAAATTGAAGATAAATACAATGTATCTAAATACAAATTAGAGACATGTCGTAATAGATCATTCCATCTTATATAAATCAACAATATTTTGTGGCAATCCACTTGAGATTTTTAAAATGTTGAATAATTATAACACATAAAACTTTAGACTTAGCATGCACACAAGAAATTTGCAGATTTGGACAAAAAAAACAAACAGAATGACATCAAAATCCATGAAAATTTTTCATCTTTAATAATCAGTTGTGCTTAGTTTAATTTGTAACGTATATAAATGTAGATAGATAAAAGCAAATGTTGATGAGATAGTGAGGGTCACAAAGCAATGCTCGAGGCTCCCAATCAGGTTTGCCCACACCAGAGAGGTAGTACACAACAGCCCTGCTTATAGTTAAAGAACCTTATAGTGTAAGTGTGAAAACAACTGAAAAGCAGTATGAATGGTGAATCCATTTCTTCAAACCAAATTGCTGTTATGTGGGCCAAGAAGGAGCATATCCCTTGGGCAGTGAGTAATGGAAGAAACTACTTAATGGTGTTTGAGTTCACTCAAAATAGAAGAATATATATAAGCTTGTGTTTGTATTTAGACTAATGTACAAATTAAAATTTCTTTGTTTTCAAGGTTTTACAATTGTAGTGACAGGTACCTAACAGCTACAAAGTTATTTATATTTCTCTCAATTTCAGTAATTGAACTTTCTCTAATTTTATATGAAAGTAAACAAAATCAATTTTTTTTTATAGTTAGTGTACGTTTCTTTGAAGATAAGAAAATAATGCATGTTTCGCCCTAAGTAATTTGAAATACAACAAAGCATTAATAAAAAGGTTACAATGATCTGCTTTTGTGCTGGCATATTAACATGAAAAACAACTTATAACACTACTTATATAAATGGTGTAGCATTGTTTATCTGGATTTATAGGATGAGGTGTTTTTGTTATTTACATTTGGACTAATGTCCTCATCTTTGTTGTTATCATCACAATGTTTTGCCTGTTGTGCCTTCTGGTATCTGCCAACCTGGGTAACTCTGATCCAGTTTCAAATTGAACCCTTTATGTAATCTATTGAAGGTAGATTGTTCTTGTTGCACTGTCCATGTCTAGAGATATTTCATCATGTTTTTTATTTAGTACTGTTCAGTTATTACTTGTTCTGCTTCCATTGAGTCTAAGTCTGTATCGCCAAGCCCAGGGATTGAACTCTCAATTCCTATGCCATAAAATTCTCAAAACCAGTACTTTAATCCATTATGCTATTGTCCAGTTGGGTGGGTTCTACAGACTTAGACTCATTGAAGTAAAGTATACATTGAATTAAAATATACATGCTTATATATAAACATTTCTACACATACAATTTGAACAAAACTGAAATAGACATCCATGTTATGAGTGCTAATTTTCCTTTCTCTCTAGCATCAACCACTGAGCAACAGAAAAAAGATGAGTTGAAATTTACAGTCATTTGAAATTATCACTCTTGTAGTTCAACAGAATATATTTTCTAATAAATGTAATATTTTAAGTGGACAAACAATTTCGATTTGATCAGCTTGCTGTCAGTGGAGAAACAAGTGTCAAAATTAATCTAATATGGTCTCTACTCTGTAATTATAGTTATTATGAAATGATATTTAATTAAGTTACTTTAATTTTTTATAAGATTGTTAAAATATTCATTTTTAAATGAAGCCTTGATTTTTTTTGTTTAAATCTGTGGGGACTTAAAAGAAAATGTGCCAAAATCTACCAGTGTACATGTAATTATAAAAAGGATGAATGTAATGTCAAAGAATATATTTAATGAATTTTAATTGCCCTGTTCTTTCAGGACAGAGGTGATCATGGCTATCCAGATACCTTTTCTTTATTATCTATGAATTGCCATGACTTTTTGGGAAAGATAAAGAAGTAATTTCCCAGTACTTTATCCATGGTTTTGAATTCAGGGTTGTCCTCCTTGATTGGCTGCCATCCAAGGCTAGAGAGCTCAGTATACCCTACCATTTAACCTGTAGTTGGGGAGTGAAGCAATGGATTCATGCCTTTCTGAAGGACACAAGTGCAAAGGTAAATGTAACAGACAAGTCCAGAATTTGAACTTAGCTTGCTGAGTCCACTTTCCATAATGATTACTGTTATACTACCTGTATATTCAATGCTCACTTTAGTTGCTTAATAGACAAATACATTTGGTCATTAATTGTCTACAAACTATATTTTTTCAGAATTTTATACTCTGTTTTAAAGTGTTTTAATAAACAAGATTATTTACAAGTATTTGAATCAAATTAGCATCATCAATGAGTTATCATGAAAAAATGGTTTGTGTATTCACATTGATACATTTCCAAAGTGTCCATGAATTAATCTGATAAAAATCCTAACAGATTGGATATTTGAACATTTCTATGTGTGCGTTCAATTGTGTATGTATATGTGTTTATCTACATATGTACATTAAAATAGATAATCAATTGTCTTAAAATGAACTTACCACAAATCAAGGTAAGTATGTACAATGTTGAATTTTATTATGAAAGTCAATATTTTCAAATAAAATTGAGATTAACAAACTGATGTTGATAAAATTTTCAAGATATATTTAGATGAAAAATAGACCATGTGAATTTCTGCTTATAATAATTGCTCTTTATTAGAAATATTTACAGTAATATATTTGATGGTGTGAGATTTTATTTTGAACTTTGAAGGTTGTTCATCATATTATAAATAAATACATATAATATGATTCTTCTTCTTTTGTATACTGTCTCCCTTCAGGATGTAGACGATCATGGCCATCCACATCTTCCTGTCCCTTGTAGCTCTTAATAAGTTTTGTCTTTTTGTTATTTCTCCCAAACCCTGTTCTGTCATCCATTTGTTCAAGCTCATCAAGTATGTTTTGTGCTGCTTTCCTCTGTCCCACTTTCCCTCTTTGAAAGGGCAGAAGAACTCGCAATGAATCAATGGCCAGCTAACTAGAGGTGGTGTCTCAATAAATCACTATGGAAAAGGTGATGGGAAACCACTCCACTATCAATCCCAATAAATATCATGGCATTTATAATATGATAGTTATTTTATATTTACTAAGAAAGATAAAAGCTCAAAAGAGAAACAAGTTATTTTAAAGTTATTGAGTAATGGGAATATAATGCTGGAAATTGTGAAAAAGTTTAATAAAATAATCTGGAAAGAAATTGAAAACATCAGCAAGATAAGAAAAACAAAAATAAACTTCCTTAAAGAATGTCACGAAAAGAGATTTGAGAAAAATTAAAAGTAATAAGCAAAAGAAGTACATTTACCAAGAAGAAAAAAAAGATACTGAATATTAAGAACATTAACTAAAGACATAAAAACAAACAAGCTACCACTTTTAAATAAACATCACAGAGAAAAACTTGTAAGTTTGGCAAAGAAATACACAAAAACTGATTTCTCAATAGTAAATTTTAGTGACAAATAGAGAGCTGTGTTGACTGGACTTGATGACTGGGTTAAAAATTGGGCTTTTCATGGAAGTAGTCAATAACCCAACTTAGAAAACAACAGTAAGGAGTGGTAGAGTAATAATTTGGGAAAATATTGTAGGCAGTAAAATTATAGCTTCCTTCAAAGTTGATAATGGTATCAAAATAATTTCAGAGAATTATTGCAAATTCTTGGATAAGACATTTAAGTGTTACAGTATATAAACAAGAAGCTTTTAGTTAAAGAGTATTTTCATGCAAGAATATGTATTCTGTAAAGTTGACTATTGTACACTTTGCTAAAAAAGATTTCAAAGACACCAAATTATTAGAATGTCCACTAGCCTGTTCAAATAGAAAACTTGTATTCTATGATTAAAAAAGATGCATATGAAAATTGAAAGCAATATTAAAGCAAAGAAGAGGAAGGAATAAAAACTGCTGCAATTAATGCTTGTCAAAAAAGTAGAAAAGTTAACAAGATCAAAGAATGAAAAAAAGTTATAGAATGTGAACAAGTCTGTGTAAAATAATAAAATATTCTAGTCAGATATGGGATTTTGTGTTAATACGATATGTTTCTATGACCTACATTTTTTGGATTTACTTACCTGTTAAAATGAATGTTGCATGTTTAGTTGCATAATAAAACCTCATATTCTTAAAACCATTTATTATAAATATTTTTTAATAACAATAGATATAAACTGATAGTCAGCATATACAGAGTGCGATGGGTCGCCATTTTATATTTTTTAATATTGAGCATGTGTGTTCTTTGTTTTTGATTTTGTTGATTGCACAGTATAGTAGGGTCAGTTGGGCATGATCTATGAGAAAAAGAGCACCATGATGCAATTCACTCTACCAGAAATTTGGAAATGGCATGTTGTACTGCTTGGCATTCACACTGGAAGATCCAATATGAACATTTCAGTGTTTGGGTGTCAATCTGAGGACAGTGCAGAGGATTTGGAAAGAATTGGATGAGTCTAATGGCGATTATGAAGGTGTTTGGAGTGATCACTAGTAATGGTGATGTTATACCACCATTCATCTTCCCACAGGGCCTCAGACTCACAGACCTACATCAAGTGCCTTCAAGAGGTAGTGCTTCCCTGGGTCAAGAGGGTGGCTGCTGGAAGGCCCTATGCCTGGCAACAGGAGAGTGCACCATGCCAGACAAGCAGGAGAACCCAGTCATACCTTTCTGACAACTTGTGTGACTACATCACCCTTACATCTGCCCACCTAACTCCCCAAATTGCAACCCCCTTGATTATGTGTGGGACACAGTTGAGCGGAAGACCAACAAAACTTTGTAACACCAAAGATGAACTGAAGGTAAGTATTATAGCAGCATTCACCAACTTAAAGGAGACTGCCTAGAAGAGATGCAGGAGATTCCGAAGTCATCTGGAGGCTGTGGTTGAAGCCAATGGAGATTTTATTGAATAAATTTACTCTTTAATATTTGAAGATATTTTTGTGTAATTTTGGTAAATATATTTGTTAAAATGAGATGTCAGTGTTATTTTCATTTTGCATAATTTAGATCACAATTTATCCAGTGTACCCTGTATTATTGCCTTTATAAATATAAGTATAGCCTGCTAATTTTGCATATATTAGTTGGTTGAGAGTAATTTTATAGTGAAAATATTAACTTACATAACAAAATCTAATATAGTGTCAATTTTCTAAATTGTGGTTGCACTAGTTTTGTGCATGTATATTACTAATGTCTATTTTTGCAGGTTTTTGTGCATTTATCTCCATGTTTCTAGGCAACTATTTTGATTTTTTTACATGTATAAGTTTCACATTTATCAAAGTGTCAAACCAAAATACATTTTCAAACGATCTATATTTATTTGAGATGCTTTAAATGTTCTGTTAACTTTCTGCTGTGTATAAGTTTATAATTTTTATATATTTCAGTGGATATTTATAGCTGATATTTACAGTCATTGCAAAGAACTGATTTCAATGTTTACTAAAGAAAAAGCTTACAGATATTCAGTTATTTCAAGCAGTTGATTTGTGCTTCTGTGTTATTTGGATATTGATTTCTTTACTTTATACATACATCCTTACTTACATACATATGTATATTTATTAGTTTTTTTTTTTTTTTTGGTCTTGTTCTTTTCCTTATTGGAAAGATAATTTTTTTCAATGAAAGAAATCTATATTGTCTGTAATTTTGTACACATGTCTCTGAAAATCTAACATGATATAAGTACGATAACATATTCAAAGTTCTTCATTGTTTGTTCAATCTTTACGTGTAGATGATGTGAATTTCATTCCAAAATGTATCCTACAATTAAAGTAGCCTACCTGAAGCTGAATATATTTTGACTTGTGATTTTTGTAAACTTGACAAATGATATGAAAGCACAAAATTTCATTGGTTCATTTTATAGATAGAAACAGAGAAAAATATTGTTTACAAGTCAGTCATGTTAAGTAAACACTTATTACATTTTAATATATTGATTATGTCTGTTATTTCTTTAAAAATAATACAAGAAAACCATAAATTAAAAATAAGATGTATTAAAATCCAAATTAAAGCAGGAAATTTATCACCATTTATGTTTATTTCAAATATTATTTGTAAATGGATCTAATTGCAATTATAATTCTCTTGGAAAAAATAGCTGGAAGCTTGCATGACAGAAATGAAGAAGAACAAAACAATAGGAAATTGATTTTTTAAAAATTTATTTACTGTTTATTTGTGAATTTTTTTTAAACAAACAAATAACAAGAAAGAGGTTAACAATTATGAATAAACTTATTTATAATAATAATAATAATAATAATAATAATAATTAATTCAGGATGTAATAAGAATGAATAATCTAATAAAGATGATTAGCATCTAAAAAGCTTTTAACCAGTAATACTCTTTCCCAATAAAGAACTATCATTCAACACACACACACACACACACACACACACACACACACACACACACACACACACACACATTTAATAATAAATATTTTCTTGTGTAAAAGAACAATTAAAAGAAAAAATTAATCAAAAAATATCCTTATTATTTCTGGGATAAGTATCTGTCATTTTTAGAATTTGTAATATTGAAATATGTCTTTTATTTATAATACTGGTGTTGGCATGCAAAAATATCAGCAACAGCAGTTCACAGCTCACACTTTTCCACCAAAAAGCTATCACATAAGTTCACATAAAAAGAAAGTTGGAGACATGACAGTGTTCAAGTAACATATGTGCAAGACTTAAGGAGAGTTTACTAATTCTAAACTTTAATATGTAATTAGATATTATTTCAACCTCCATAATTACATTCAAATATTGGGAAAGAAATTAATAATGTAGCAGCAGTATCATGATTGTAAGTTCATTTGAATTGTATTGCTTTGTATATATTGTTTTTTTTTAACATTTTGTTGATGATATTAAATAAATGTTTTTCTGTGGAAATTTATGCTTATATCTCACTCACATCAGATTCTCTGTTTTCTTGCTGAGGACACACACTAAAGGGTTAAATTAAACTTAACCCAACACTGATAAACCATTCTTTTTGGGGTTAATAATCTTGATCAAGATAATTGTTGATATAATTAGGCAATGTCAAGTTAGGTTTCTTAAATTAGCAGAATATATGCAATTACAAGTTATGGATGATTAACAATGATAGCAGGCTAATAATTGAGAATACCAAATAAAGTTTAAAAAATCCAATTCATAAAATGAATTTTACTCTCTCACAAATGAATATTTTATAAGCTAATTTTGTGTTTAACTGGAATAATTCAAGTTCATGAAATTGTAGATGAAAGCTACATTGTATATTTACTAATGACCTCTGATCTTGTGGTAAATTAAATTTTACACATTAATATCACAGACATGGAAATCAACTGACTTCCACTTTCTCCTTACAATTTCATCTTTTTATCTCCATTGCTATAAGGAAATGTGAAATTTGTTTAAACCCTCAAAATACAGTTCTCACCAGTTGGAGAAAGATCTACTCATATCTAGCTTCAATATGAATTTTAATTGATTCTTTGTCCCAAAATAACTTATTGCCCATTCAAAAAGATATAAAGCTTTTTTCTCAAAATGCAAAAGTTTTAGGTAAAATATTTGTGTCTGTTTTTTGAGAGACATTATGATATAAACCCTATGATGGCTGAATTTATATGAAAAATTTAAGTATAATAGTTGAACCAATTTAAAGGAGATTTTGAACGGGAATATGACAGAATCTTTCAAAACCATTATTTCTGAATTTAAGCTTGTATTTTAAATTAGCCTGGGAAAATAGACATTTGTGCTGAAAACCTTTATGGTGATATTTAAAAACAATAGAACAAAGGAAAATGTTACTAATCATTAAAATGTATAACAGGTTTGTCACATTGTAACATGTTTAGACTGTTTTTTAATAATGAGAGCAAGATCAATCATTAAAATATTGTTCTTGATGTGTAGCCAAGAGGTATATGGGTGTATCTTTGTTTCTGATATTTTGTATACATAGTAGAGAAGAGAGAAGGGTTTTATATTTTGTAAAAATTGTAGAAGAATGGAGTATTTATATTCATTTTATATTTTTATTCATCCCTTTCTCTGCAAACATTTCAAAGGTTATTCATGTATAATCTTATAAATATTAGCAAAATATATACATATGTATACTTCTATATACACCTCTACATATGAGTAAATGCATATTTTGTATGGGTAGATTTTTAAAATGAGTTTTGTCTGTATGTGTCCTCTTCAGGGTGCAAGCCTGGGCAGAGTTTTATGAGAGAATGGTGGTTGCCCATGCAGCATGTCTCCCTTCTTCATGCCTCCGATGTTGTCCAAGGGAAAGGTAGAGTCCAATACATCTTGGCAATGGCATTGTCACAGGAGTTGCCAGAATGAAGTTGAACATAACATTAGACTGTCTTAGGGACTCCAGCTCCAGATTTGTTCTCAGGGTTTACTCCCAAAGCCTTTCCCATGATTGGGTATATATATATATATATATATATATATATAAATGTCAGAATAAACAGTTTATCAACAAATGTACCAGTTTAAGAATTATCATAATATATTTTAATTGATGATAATAGAAATAAATAAATAGGAAAAGAATAAAATTATCATCAAATATATGAGAAAAATGTTTTTTTAAATATTTGAAAGATAAATAATAGAAGAAATTGACTATTCTGAACAAAATAAAAACAAAATAATGTTATAACTTGAAATGCATTTCCTGCAAATTGGCAAATATGTCCTCACCCATGAAAATGTTACATTACAATCAATAAATAAAAAAAAGATAAATGAATAAAATTATATTATTAAAATATATTTGAATGATAAATGATAGAGAAAGAAGTCACCGATACAGAACCAATAGTCAGAAACAACACAAACATTACTACTTGAAATGCTTTTTGAACAATTTCAAAAATTACATCCACTTTCATAAAAAAGGGAAATGTTATACTTAAATATAAATGAGAGCAGAATTATTTGAGCCAATATATTAGTAATTTAACAAATACAATGTATTAAATGTTCTGAATATAATAATTCTTAGTGAGACATTCTTAATAAATTAAATTTGCTAAATAACACTTATTTTAAAAATAAAACAATATCTACCATGACTTATCTTAAAGTATAAACAAATATGTATTTAAATAATTAAAAATTATAAGTGCATAATAATACAACAAAAATTATAGTATAATAAACAAAGAAAAATAAGAATAAATGGATAAATTAAAATGATCAAGACTTCCTTTTAAAATACAATATCTCTTTCTTTGAGCAATGAAATAACATTTACTCTGAGATCAGTGCCTTATTGTGTAATATATTGTGTGTGTATATATATATGTGTGTATGTTTGTGTGTGTGTGTTATGGTATATGTATGGGCAATGTGTATACATATGTATGATGATGTATATATGTGTAGTATATAAGATGTATGTGTGTAAAGGTCCTCATGAACTTCTATATTGGAATGGTAGAAACCTTTTGTGTGGTGTTGTGTTTGTTTCAGTGAACAACAGGGTTCAAATAGCATTCAGAAATTCTGGGCAGAGGTTTTCTCAGTTAGTGATCGAGCATATTTGATTTGCAGCAGCCAACTGAATGGTTTTCCAAATAACGCCATTGTATTTTTTGCACTGCCAATTGCCTTGGGGGTTATATGGCATAGTCTGACTGACAGCAACCTCTTATCTGTGGTTCTGACATAATTGATGTTCCTTGGTCTGACTGGATATATGCTGGGGCTCCAAACAAGGTGAACAAGTAGTAAAGACATTTTATTACCAAGTTTGTGAATATATCTGGGCAAGGATATGCGAACAGGAATAGTGAATATTCATCAATTATAGTAAGCAGGTATTGGTTTCTGGGTTTTGATTTTAGGGGGCCTTTGAAGTCCACATTTATTCTTTTGAAGGGTTGAGTGACTTTTATAAGGACTTCTAGTGTTGACATATAAAATCATGGCTTGTGCTTAGTGCAAATTTGGTGAGATGTTATAATCTTAATCTCAAGAGAATAAGGCAAATTCTGGCTTTATACTAAATGTGTCATTCTAGTTATACCTGGGTGACATAGTTCATTATGTAGGGTTCAGAGATTGTTAGAACTTGGCATAGTATTACTAATTCTTGATAATGCATCTACCACAGCATTTTCTTTGCCTTGACAGTATATACATCAAAGGAGAAACAAGAGAGCCCAACCTTCCATCATGCTATTTTTTTTTGTTTTTAATTTAACTTCTTGACGTGGAAATAAATATAAATGCAACTGATTGTTGGTCAGTTACAAGTGTGAAGTGACACTTGATTAAGTAATGTCTCTATGATGGTGAAGACTTCTTTTTCGACAGCTGTGTGTTGCTGTTCAGATCATTTATCGTAATTTAATCTAAGTTTGTATTTGTTAGCAGCCACCATAAACCATTAAAGTTTGTGATCATGGTCTGACTGGTTTAGTCCACAGACTGTTACATAATCAATGTAGGCAAATGTGTCCTTGAGTCTTTCTATGCTTATTATATTGTCAATAATTCTTTAGAAACTCAACACACTGTTAGTCACACCAAATGAAATCCATAGAAAATGGTACAAATGGCCATTTGCCTTGAAGTGTGTATAGGGTCAACCCTCTGGCTTGATTTCTACTTGGTGAAATGCACTCTGGAAATCCAAAGTACTATAAACATGATATTTGGCAATTTCACTCATCATCATGCCAATGTGATGCAGTGGGTATGCATTCAACTGAATGAACCTATTAATCATTTGTCAGTAGCCTATTACTAATCTCTTTGTGGTTCTCAGAAGTTATGACTACCTGTGCCCTCCACAGATATTTGCTTGATTCAGTAACTCCCTCCCCAAGTATTCTCGTCACTTCAGTTTTAATAAATTGTTTGTCATCATGTGAATACCATCTAGATTTTACTGGTATGAGTTTGCAGTCTGGCATTAGGTTGTTAAAAAGTGACAGGTATTGAACATTGATTTGCTGATAGTCTGCAAATTTTTAAGGTTTGTTCAAGTCCTCCAAATAGGATTATGATACTAGAATGCAGATATAGGAAGTTGTGCCCTAGTATCACACTGCAGCAGAGATTCTTCATTACTGATAGTAAATGAAAGAATTATTTTTTAGCTGAAGTCTGACCAAGCAGTACCCAATTACTTGAGTGCACAAAGAAACATTCACCATTGTTATTTTTGTCTGAGCAAGGAAAGATCTGCTACTTATTAGATTTTACCACATTTGAATCTATGTAGCTCACAGAACTACCTGTGTCAATAAGAGCATCCACCGATACATTGTTAACATAATTTTTTAGTATGGTTTTTGAAAGGCAGTCTGGAGAAGCAGCAGTTATGACAGAAGTATTAGGACAATGCTTTGTTGGAGGGGGTGAAGATTAACATACCTTAGAAAAATGTCCAGGTTTCTCACATTTGCAACACCTAGCATTTTTAGTTGGATAGGAATATTGGGGATGAAAAGAGAGTCCACAGAAGAAGCATTTTTTGTTGAGACCACTGTGACCAGTTGCTCCGAGGTAGAACCTTGGTCACAAGAAGACACTGAAGACAAAAATGAAGAGTCAGGAGATGTGAGATTTTTGAGATGCACCAACAATAGGTAAGAAAAAACGGACTGTATCTGGGCAACTTCTAAATTATAGGCTGTCTTGTAGGCAGTTCTTAACATCATGGTTTTGTTTTCAAAGAGTCTCTGCCAAACTTGAGCATTTCAAAGGTTATTTATAAAGGCGTCCATAATATGTTCATCCTGGGCTTCCTCTGCATTCATTGCTTTAAAATTGCAGTCTTTGCTTCTTCTTTTATGTGACATGTCCCTTCAGGATGTAGGCGGTTATGACCCTCCACATCTTCCTGTCCCTTGTATCTCTTCTTTTTGTTATTTCTCCTAAACTCTGTTCTCCAGCTAGTATGTCATATGTTGTTTTCCTTTGTTCCTCTTTACCTCTATCTGTCCTCTGAGTATCAGATTTTCCTTCCTCATTGTGTGCCCCAGAAATTTCAATTGCCTCGTCCTGATTTTAAGTATAAGTTTCCTTTTTGTTTCCATTCTCTTCAAAATCTCATCATTTCTCACATGATTGGCCCATGGTATCCTCAGCATCCTTCTGTAGAACCATATTTCTGTTGCTTCAAGTTTCTTCTTTATCTTTGAGGATATTGTCCTGAATTCACTGCCATACAGGAGAATAGATATCATGTAACAGTTCAGTCCTTCCAATTATCAAACAAATTATGAAAGCTAACAGAGTGAAAGGGTTAAGTCTATAAGAATTAACTCCTCATCCAGTAAGGAGTGACATGTGCAACAGGTGTCACCTGACCGTCATCCAGCGAATGTTAGCATAAATGGTGTAAAGGGGATAAAATTCTCCAGAACTGACCCCTCACTCCAGAAAGAAGTGACAGGTGTCACCTTACCGTCATCCAGCGACTGCTCTGTATACATGAGACAGAACCTGGGGCCATATGCTGGTGCGTGACTTGCCTTTGTCCCCACCAAAAAAAGCCCGTGTTTTGCTTTAGCATGTAAAGCTATTTTCAGTTGAAATGAGGAGAAAAAAAAAGCACTTACAGCTCTGCCGTAATCCGTCCATGGCCAGATAATGTAAAAGAATGAGGGGGACTTTCATTGCATTTTATGCAATGCAATGGATTATGGGACATGGACGAATGAATTATGGGATCACATGAAGACGCAAGGGATTATGGGTATATGAACAAATATAAAAAAAACTACTTTTTTTTTCCCAGTGGGGAGTTCTTGATGGCGTTCACAGTGGGCGCAAGAACAGTCTGTTAGTGTGATTTTGAGACAGAACTCAAAAGTTAACGACTCAAGGTTGAAATACCAGCTGGGAGAGCTTGAATTTACTCGCTGGTTGCTGTTTTCTTTATTCGCCTCAACAAACAAAAAATAACTCTCAGGAGATGGAATGTTAGAACATTAAACAATTGTGGCCAGTTGGAAAATTTAAAACAGGAGATGAGTAGGTTAAATGCCAACATTTTAGGAGTATGTGAAACTAGGTGGCCAAACAAGGAAGTTTTTGTCAGTGACAAATACGGGATTATATATGCAGTCAGGGAGAAAAATGCAAAAGGTGTTGGATCAAGACATCAAGAAATGTGTTTTGGGATACTCTCAGTTATCTGAAAGTATTCTTGTAGATAAACCAAAAAAAAAAAAGCCTTTCAAAATATCTATTATAATTGTGTATGCACCAACAGCACAAAGTACAGAAGAAGAAATGAAATGTTTCTACTCCATGCTAGACAATGCCAAGGTTCAGTGTAAATCAGAAGAAATTATAATTATCAGAGGAGACCTGAATGCCTAAATAGGCAATGAGAGGGATGGTGAAATAGCTGACATATTCAGACTAGGAATCCACAACAAACGCAGAGAAAAATGGGTCCAATGGTGCATGGACAGTGAACACCTGGTTCTAAGAACATCCAAGATAATTATGGACATGGAGAAACCCAGGAGGAGAAACTAAAAACCAAATCGACTACATAACTATCAACAAGAGATTCAGGAAAGCAGTTGTTCACTGCAAAACCTATCCATGTGTCAACGATGGAAGCAATCACCTCCCTGTTATATATAAACTAAGAATGAAACTATGGAAACTGAAGAAGCTTAATGCAGCACCCTAATTGCATTACAACAGACTTCTGAATGACCCGAACCTGAAGGAAAAATTTATGGACAGTGTGAAAAGAAGATATGAGGGACAAAATGGAAATGGAAATTTGAAGTGGGACACATTAAGAGAAGCTTTAATGACATCAGCAAACAACATCATCCCAAATGAAAATGAATGAAGAAGAAAAAAAACAATGGATCACAAATGAGATACTTGATATGATGAAAAGGAGACAGAAAATTTTGTCAAGACATGGAACGGAATACAAAAAAACTATACAAAGAAATAAGGAACAAATGCAGACAGGCTAAAGAGGAATAGATAAAAAAAAATGTGTAGAAATAGGAAGAATGAGTATCGTAGATAAAGGAGATATGCAAAAAAAACATAAGAGAACAGGACAAAAGACATGCTCACCAACAGGTTGCATAAAATGCAAGGATGGAACACTGAAACAAAGAAAGGGAAGGAACCCCAAGCTAGCCAACCCCTACTTCTAAGGTAGTGGAAAGTTGATCTCGACCAGGAGAGAAAATTTAAATCCAACACTATGGCATTGAATAACATATTCTAGTCTTTGTTTAGTGTTCTCAATTCAGTTAGGTAACACTTGAGTGATTCACAATCTTCCTGTTTTTGAGTGGCAAGTAGATGTCAAGTAAAAACCTTCTTTTTGGGCTGGACGTAAATTGTGTGCTGCAAGTTTATAGGTTCTTTGTAAGAAGAGAAGAGTGAAATTATCCTGTAGACAGAGGGGGACAGATAATTTGTTATCAGCCTTATTTTGTCTATTTGTCAGTGAGGGTGCACCACTTTAAGAGTTTCTACAAAGTTTTCAAACGTTAAAATCTAATGGGCCCATTTCTCAGCAGTTGTGGTATGGTCAGCATCAACGTCAAATTTTTGTGGTCACATTCCATGTTGATTCTAAGTTGAATAAATTGTAGTGAAAAACAAACGTAGGTTTAACTTAACTGAAGCTTCATTCAACTTAGAATGTAGTGTGTCCTACTGGACTTATTTAAATACAGAATACGTATAAGGAGAAATAATCCATACTACAGTGGCCATTGTTACTTTATTCACCCTTAAAGGCAGAAGTGATTTTTCTATTGTTTAAATATTATGTTATCCTAGCATTCTTGTTTTTATTATTTTTGAGAAGCCATTTAAATAGTGAATCTCTTATCATATGACAGAAGTAAAAGAGGAGAATATATCTATTTGTCTTCTGTGTGAACATGTTTTCTATGTCAAAAAGACAAGTATTTTTAATATATAAATTTTAATATATCAAAACTTAAAACTATAAACACAGAATATTTGTAAAACAGGAAATGATAAAACTTGTAGCTGTAGAATTCTTAAAGAGGTTGACACCAGAATGTATTATATATGTGCAAGTTTTAATATTTCTTTCATTCAACTCCTTGACAGTGAGGCAAGTTTTAAATGCCTCACATTCTCTCTCTTTCTCTCTCTGTCATGTCCCTTCAGGATATAGGGTGATCATTGCTACCCACAACTTCCTAATTTTTTTGTTCCTTTACCATCACCATTTTACTTCTATGTTCCTTATTATACCACTCATTCATCAACTAGGTTACTTGCTATTTTCCCAGCCTTCTCTTGCCTTCTATGTACTGTGAGTGTTAAATTCTCCGAGCCTTCTTTCCTCATTAATTGTCCTCAAAACTTCAGCTTTCTCTTTCTGATTGCTAACAGCAGTTTCATTGGAGAAAATGTTACCTGATGTTTAATGAAAGATTAGCTAAGAAAAAAGAAAAGTAAATAATCGAGGCAGTTATTATAATAAAATGAATTTGTTGCAACATTTTAAAAATATACTTTTTTTTCATAGGATGTTGACCTGCAGTCTTAGTGGTAGAGTTTTATATATAATTTGGACTTCTGGAAGCTTTATTCAAAATGTTAGGGAGAATGAGAGATTGAACAAAGAGTGAAGTTTCTTCTTCAATCAAACAACAAATATATTTCAATTTGATAGCATAACCAGAAAAAAATCATTTCTCTGACTCCTGCTGTTTGCTTCTGCTTCTATTTCTAATAGTTATCTTCTGTAGCTATATGTTTTCTTTTTACTATTTTTTGGTCAAAACCATAGCTGTCTGCATAAATCATGTAACTTGATTATGTGTTTTACTTTCATTTGACTATGTATAAAAATAATATGTTCTTTTAAGCTTGTTCTATAAGCCTAAGTAGTCAAGCTACACTGTTAAATCAATTATATTATTTCAGCCAGTTTTTCAAACTAAAAGCTTTAGACTGTCTCTGAACCTTGAGCCAATCACTTTTATTGTTAAATAATTAATTCCAAATTGATAATAGTCTCCAAGGATGTGCATACATATTTATTACAATTATAACAAGATATTTGGTTTCCCAAAATTATTTTAAAAAGGAAACATCTAATTTGAAGTAAATAAAAAGTAAACATAACTTCATTAAAAAGTTGTTTTTGTGATCTTTTTTAATTATAGTGCTGATAAAATTAAGAAAATATATTAAAATTATAAATGGATATTTAATAAAGTATATTTAGTTGCTCATAGGAAACTTTTTTAATAAGTCTGAAATTTAAGAAAAACAATTTTGAAATATGAGCCTAAGTATGGTTAATTAAACAAATATAAAATTTTCATTAGTATTCATTTTCATCAAATAAATAACTTGATTGTTGAAAAATATTAATTTTCAATTCTGATCTGAATTGTCTTTTCTTACCTTCTTATGTTTGTGCCAAACTTGTTATAATAGAACTGATTATTATAAAGAATATAAAAATTTGCAAGTAACAGTAGAAAGCTTCTTGTGTCAAATTCAATTATATTTTCGTAAAGAGATAACAATTCAAAATCTATTATAAACCTCCATTTGTGCATAAATGATGAAATAGTTTGTGGTCTTGCAATCAACAACTGACAAAAATGTATTTAAAAAATAAGTACATTTTCATTCTTCAAAATTATGAACAACACTAAATTTTATTGATAGAAAATATCTAAAATATCAAATTTGATGGCACGCAAAAGCTTATTCCTTCTGATCACCATCTTAACAAAAACTTCTCATAACCAAAGGCAAAAGCATAAGCAAGATGCAGCCCATAGTAACAGACAAAATATATTGGTACTCAGAGGTCTAAGGTTTGTGCATGGGTTCATTCTTAACGATCTAGACACACATGTATAGCATGAAAGAAAGTGTTCCATTCATAATGCCTTCAACAATTTTATGCATTATAGTGTGCATGAGTATATGCACATTTTATACATGCATACAAATGTAATAATAAAGGCTTCTGTTTTGTATACATTTATAGATATCTGTACATGCAATATATAGACAGACATAAACATTGTTTCGACACTGTCAATATTATCCCTAAATATTTTATCTTGTATATTAAACACTCTTCTCCTATAAATAGAGAAAAATTTTTAAAATGCATATATATATATATATATATATATATATATATATATATATATATATATATATATGTAAGCAAATATATGGATATAGATTCGACAGTATGAAGAAAAAATATATTGAAAAACAAACAAAATCCTATTATATTATACTGTTTTTTGTGTTTTATGAAATATGTCCTGAAGATGGTCTATTAGACCAAACGTCCGACATTGACATTAAACATTAAAACAGCATAATCGTACATTAGGATTTTTATTTATTTTTTCAGTATATTTTTCATATATATATATATATATATATATATATATATAGTAAAAGGTAATAGATCCATTGGTATATAATCCAAGTGGATCCTAGTAATGTAAAATATTAAAACTGATCCACAAAAAGTGCTCAATGTATTTATTATACAGAGCAAATGAATAATAGTAAAACATAAAATCCCAAATTACCTCATATGAGGTATAGACCTTATTCAACCCTGGTATACAGACTGAGTTTTTGTCAGAATTAGAAATTTAACTGTGACAGCTGTCAAAAAATTAATACAAAATTTACCCATTTCAATCTTTTAGTCAGACAAAAGGCATGAGGCAGTGGTGAGGGAAAGGTGGAAAGTATTAGCTTTAAAGGGAAGAGGTTTTATAAAATTAAACCTGTATATTAACCTTATGACAGCAGTGACAGTGATGTGTTATGATAAGATGTGAATTGGCAGATTATAACTGGGTGAATATGAAAGCTTCACTATAATAGGAATATTGGGATATTGCAAAGTTTGTACAAGGTGGGTCACTCATGCTCATGCCATAACAGAAATACTATTGAATGCAAGTCTGTTATGACTTGTTGAACGATTACAAGCCTGAAGTTTCCTGGAGTGTATTATCACTGGTGACAAGATGTGCTGTCAATACCATGAGCAGGAATCAAAACAACAGTTTTTTGGGATTTTTCTTTTTATGAAGAAACAACATGCAAATTCTGCAGCAAAGAAAAATTTCAAGATGCAGCCATCAATAGGTAAAGTGATGTATATATATTTTTTTTTTAGATTGGAAAGTCTTGAAAGTTGAAATCTGGATAAACTATTTATTTTGACTATTGTATAACAAAACTAAGTTGAAAGCCCAAATTTCCAGATTCTGTCCATAGTAGACAAACATTTGTCTGCAGCATGATAACACCAATCCAAATAAATAAATAAACAAATTAACAAACAAATCCTGCCAAAATAACTGTTAGGATAGATTACAACAATCAATCCAAAAATTGGACAAAAAAATAGCTATAACTATTATATAAATGATCAAAAGAAATTTTAATAAGTTACTTAAAAATCAAAAACCGAAAAGAATAAGTAAAAATATACAAAATAAAACTAAATAAATAAATAAGAAAAAACAAGTAAAATAAATTAATCCAAATAAATAAATTAACAAACCACTCCTGGTAAAATAACTGCTAGAATAAATAAAAATAAAAAATAAATAAGTAAAATCAAGTAAAAATAATTAATCCAAATAAATAAATAAAATAATAAACAAATTAAAAAACTGCCCCCTTCTGCCAAAATAACTGAATAGACTACAACAATCAATTCAAAAATTGAACAAAAAAATAGCTTTAATTACCTTACCAGATCAAAACAAACTACTAAATAAATGATCTGAACTAATCTCAACATTTTTTATACATTACTGAAACATTGGAAACCGAATAGAATAGATAAATATATAATGTAAAAATAAAAATATATAAAATACAAGTAAAATAAATTAACCCAATATATATATAAAAGAGAAAATAAACAGACAATTGCTGGTATTTCTTGACAAGTGGATGGAGTGATTGCTGTAGTGACTGTCTATGAAAATCTAGAGTTGGGATACTGAAAAAGACACCAATTAGCTAAGCAACAAATTATTAATCCTATATATATATATATATATATATATATATATATAGGATAGATGGATATATATAGGATAGATAGATATGTGCTTATCTATGTGTGTATGAGCAAGAAAGCAAGTAAAAATCATTAAAGTTGTGTGTACCATTTATATGTACATATCTTTTCATAATTCTATGTTTATGTGCATACATATATATATACAAACATATAGATACAAATTTATATATACTGCTGAGGGCAATATAAAGGCCTGCTTTGTCTCTGGACATGAGAAACCATATTAGCACTAAATGACATCCTTTAAATTATCTTCTCATTCCAGATCTCATTCACAAATCATGTATGACTAATTTTATAAGCCCTCCCTTGAGTCCTCTTTTCTCCTCATATATATATATATATATATATATATATATATATATATATATATATATATATATATTTAAAGACATTTCTTAACTGTGTTTCATAAATATTCTCCATGTACTGAATCTGCCAAATCTTTAAGCGTTTCCCTTTTGAAAAGACTGTAAAAAAGATAACTACCTATGCATGGCATATATATGTGTGTGTGTGTGTGTGTATGTACATATGTATATGTGCGTGATAAAGAAAAAAGACCATATTGCTACAAAGAAGCATATTGTTAGATAGATAGATGCTTATCTATGTGTGTATGAGCAAGAAATTTTAAGTCGTTTAAGTAAAAATCATTAAGTGGTGTATATTTCATTTATATGTACATATCTGTTCATAAATCTATGTTTACGTATGGGGTCATTAAAAAAATTCATGTGCCAACAGTAAGTTCAATCACAAATCCATGTTCAAAAAGTCTAAAAGGCAAAGCAGTTATAAACAGTCCAGCAGGCAAACTAATACCAAAAACAGGATCTAAAATTCAACCTTCCACTCGCAACAGAGAAAACACATTTGCTGACCAAAATCGTTCTGTCCTTGTTAATCATAACATCTTTTATTCACAGAGCAATTTTTCTGATTGGCCATGCCATTCAGGGAGGAAAGAAAATTATCTTCTGATGCTTAAAGTGGCAGGTTTTTGCTAACAATTTTCTTTATTTTTCCTTAGGCTGACTACACTCTTTTTTTAAGATAGGTGATTTTCATTACACTCCCCCCTGTAAGAGTGTCTGATATCCACTTATGCACCCATGAAGAATCTGTGAACAAATTCAACACTGTTGTGTTCTATTGAAGGGCCATGGTTACCCCTTTAATGATGGTGTCTAATTCTGACAGGTTGATATGTTGCATATCCCTCTTTGGATGCAACTAACATGCATCTTTCACAATGATTCCATTGAACTCAAGGGACGCCCCTGCAGCAAGGAAGCTCACATTGACCCAGACTTCAAATTAACATCCATTAATGCACCATTTACTGTGTACGGGGTCATCTTTATGTACCCTGGTAATGACTGCCACTATTATGTTTCTAAGGGGAGCATCAGTTGCTTTGTCATCCCAGCCAGAAGTGACTGCAGTCACCCTGCGTTTGATAAAGGCAGCCACAATGCCGACAGAAAAATGTCCCATCAGTTTCCCACATAATGCATCATGTAATGTGTCCAGGAATATCTCACTTCCATGTTTCCAGTGAAGCATATTATGCTCCCCGCAGACCTGGAAGCTGAGCACATGAGCATTGTCCTCCAGTCTTTCTGGGTTTTTATGCTAAAGCCTAAAGTTGGCAATATGTTGTCTCACCTGTGCAGTGGGTGCTATGGTTTCATTGGTTTAGATGTCGTCAATGTAAGCTGACATTGCTTGGTGAATTGTTTCATACTTGGATAGCACAACATCTATGATGGCTTTCATGATGGTTGGCACCATATTGAGCCTGAATCCCATTCACATTAGGCAATATCTCCACCCCTTAAAGATCACTGTCTGAAACATCCACAGTGATCAGTCCATGCGTACATGCAAGTAGGCCTTTTGGAGATCAAGCACAGAGATATTGGATCCTTTCCTTTGCTATTCCTTCAATTTTTGTGCACAAGTATCAGCATGAGCTCTGTATGCATCTACATGTTCATTCAGCTTCTGGTAATCTAGTACAGGGTGCACATTTCCTTTGTTCCTTTGCACCACAGTCATTAGTGGGATGAGGCTTCTTGGAAGACCAAGCTCTTAGAGATACAGGGTCAGCCATCCATTATCCAGAAACACCTGCAGTTCATGCTGGTATTCACCCCCCTGACATGTTCAGACACTGAGTACTCTGACACCCAGTTTTGGAGCTTCTCTGGTGCGTTAATTTTCTGACCATTTCCACAGTGCTACCCATGCTTTCATGCTTTGGTTGAACTCTTCACTAAAGTTGGGCCCATCCATCCTCAAGGCAGCACAGAAAGGTAGACTAGAAAACAGAAATTCGCCCAACTCTGTGATGCATACCCTTCCGAGCTCTTCAATAACATCCATCCCAAGGTGCAGGTCAAACTCCAATAACGTGCTTCCCACAACCAAAACACTGACAGTGACAGGGTCACCATTATTGACACTGAGTCTTATGCTTCTTTAGTTCCACCAGAAATACATCTACTGTCTCGCCAGGGTGCAGGCGCCATA
>CAHIKZ030005176.1:15000-17500 GCA_903632075.3 Acanthosepion pharaonis | reverse complement strand
TCATTATGTTCACTACACCAATTTATCCCCCAACAACAATATCAGGATAAATACACTACCCAATCCTTTAATCAAAGGACACACAACCACTAAAAACCTGCAAATGTTTATTAAAAATAGAGACTGAGACTAAAAGAATTTTCAGACAACAAACCCACTGAAAAACAGACAACAGCGTTAACCAATTTTAAAATTAAATACACCATAAATTACCAACATCAATTTTTGGACCAATATGCCCACAAAAGGACTGGATTTATGTTTAAACAAAGGACACCAGATAAAAAAATACAACTTATCCAAAATAGAACACCTGTCATTTCTTTAAAAACAACCGAGACATATAGTAAAAAATATTTTTTAGACACTAAATATTTCACAACTGAAAATAACAGATTAGAATATCTGAGCACCCAACGTTCCATTATCCGTTCACGAACGCGAACTACAACATAAAAACAATTAGGACGCTTATTCTGAGAACAAACAGTAATTTTAATTTAAAACTACAAAACAAAATCATTTCAGAAAACACCCTTTCTCAAATAATGAAGAGAATATCTATGAAATTTCAAATATCAAATATATATATAAAGAAAATAAACATCCTAAACTTTTGCCTGACAAATAAAACATTATAATTTTTCAGCAAATTTGGAAACATTTCTATATATACATATAGTAACGAATGATGTTTCTTCTCATTACACTAACATTCCACCCTGCTTAAGGAGTATCAATCTCCCACGAGTTCTTAGTAACAAAAAATTACTAACTACAAACTGGCAAATTAATAAAGTTCATCTAACACAATAATTTTAAATACAATACAAACACTATTTACAGATTAGTGGCACAAGCAATGGGCAGAAAATCAATTTAGTTATGGAATATCTTTAATACCAAAAGAAGATTCCGAATTAAACCATACATTATTTAGATATATTAGTTTTCTTATTATGGGATTGCAGAAAAATTAAAAACCTTTTTCACGTTTCCAGAATACTCCAATGATTAAGAAATTTACCATGGAGCAACCCATTAATCCATCCCTTTTTAGAACTTATCTAAAAAAAATACAGTTACCAGTCTCTCTACCCCACAAACACTTTCTGCACTTTTTAATACTGTCATCCCTTTAAAAAAAAAATCTATTGTATACAGCTCATTTCTAAAAAAAACTGATGCTCAGACCATTTATATTTTTGAAAAAATTAAAAACTCAATAAACTAAAATGCAAATACCTAGGAAAAATAATTTTACAAATAAAACTTACCTGAAAGAATTATTTCACATACAACAAAATAAAACAACAATCTCATTATGTTCAACTACAACCAATACTACTACCTCTTATTCACAATTTAAAATGATCAAATACCCAATCTCAACAAGATCAAACCTCTTTTTAAATAAAACCACCCATTTGCAATGAAACAATCACTAAAACCTCTAAACCTTTGCTACGATATGGAAAAAAAACCAACAGGAAATTACAAAATGAGACTAAGAATAGTTTCTCAGACAACAAACCTACATTTAATACCAAACACCAATATCGATACAGCCAATCAACCTCCAAACTTCCTACCGACGAAGAACAATATTATTTATTCCACCAAGCTTATGCCCTAATAGTGGATATATGCCCAGTCTGACAACAATTTTAGATTACTTCTTAAAAACTATAAAGGAAACAATATAAAAAATACAACCCTTATCAAAGCTAAAACACTTACAATCAATCTATACTCTTAAAAACAAATGTTTATTACATAATTTTACTCGTTCACACACCGAAAAAAAGAAAATATATTTGATTTTGAAACTAACCACTAAATTAAATAGGACAGGTGTTTTTAAATCACAATTTCAAAATAACAGATTTTAGATATAGTAAAAAATATTTTTTAAAATATTTATGATAAAGTTAGATTTGGTTAGAATATTCCGAAACAGAATTATCACGTGACGTCACTCAGAACCTGAACAAACAGTATAAAAAATTATTTGTAAAAAAACAGTTATTTCTGATGAAAATTGAAAACAATTAGAAATTCTAATACTATCCCCAAAAAATACTTTCATAAACTCCCATTATAATTTTTAAAAAAACCCTTTCATATATGTATATATATATATGTATATATATAAATAATGTATATACATATATGTATATATAAACCCTTAAAATATGTACCTATATACCCATATGTCATATTGGCACCCTATATACTTATATATATGTGTATATACATATATCCTAAAACCTTTGTTGCCTGACATACCTATGTATATATATGTATATATATATATGTATATATATGTATAATATTATAAATTAATTGATTTAAAATATAATCCTAAGTGTTTACTGGATGTTTAAAAATAGAAGAAAACCCTAATTTAATTTTGAAGGAAATTAAAAGCTTGCTATGGATTTCATCTTAACAAAAAATTTTTGTTTTTATTTACATATATATGTATATATATGTAAAT
>CAHIKZ030005176.1:0-10000 GCA_903632075.3 Acanthosepion pharaonis | reverse complement strand
AGCTTATTTTTTGTTTTTGTCTGTATCCTATTGTTTCTATTGTTATTCAAACATGCCACATTGTGAAAATAGAATATCTAGTATGGAGCCATAGAACACAGGCGTTCGTGGGATAAAAGCTGGAAGAGAATTATTTGAGAACGCCCTTCAATAAACGGTTTGACAGGAATGATTGTATTAAGTCAAACAATCGAACAGAAATTCCATAATCCTGAAGCTTGAGAAGGCCGGCATGCCAAACCCTATCAAACGCTTTGGAGATATCTAGAGACACAGCACGAATTTCTCGATTATTACGAAGTGCTTGGTAAACAATTTCAGTTATGGCCGGAAACACATCAGCTACAGAACGGGCAGAGCGGAAATAATATTGCTTTTCTGAGACCAGATCATGGGATGTGAGGTGCTTAACCAGTTCGGCGTTGATTAAATCTTTGAGACTTTGTTGATGACTGATAGAAAACATAAAGGACGGTAAATAGAAGAGGCAAGGGGTCTCTTAAAGACAAAACAGTGGATTACTTCCAACAGGATGGAAAACAAGATTCGCTGAGATAGTTGTATAATTCGTAGAAAGCAGGGTCCAGTTCAGGCGCACATTACTTAAGGACAATGACTGGTATCCCGTCTCCATTATTATCCTATTAGAGGGCAGAGCTGCGTGGCGCTACAGGACTCGAGGATGGAGGTAAAACTTAGATCGAGAAGAGAAATTTTCCCGTCCAGGTTCTAGGGAAAATATATAGGGAAGACAACTATTTGCGTGAGGTATTTGCAAATTGAAAATTTAAGGATTTGTATGCCTGCAAGGTCAGTAGTAGTGTTTTAAGCCACTTGGTATGATATGTGATAAAACGGATGGAGAGAGAGAGAGAGCCTTGTCAATACTGTCAGAAATGCATTCGATTACACCAGATGGAGAGTGATAAAGTAAGAAGAGGTGGCTTGCAGCATTGAGAAGAGTTAGTCGGAGACAAATGTACGAATGGTCTGGAGATTCAAGAGACAACTCTCTAACCAACGAGAGATGTTCCTTGACGTAAACTGCTAGGACATGCATGTGGGTTTGAGAGGTTTTTTTTTATAAGGAGAGGAAGGTAGCCGGAGATCGACAGGTAAGAGGAGGAGATAGACAAGTCAAGGTTGATCTTACAGAGAGTCAGTGTATCCGGACAGGTAGTAATGAGGAAACATTCCACACTGCAAAAATTAGTTCTAATCCCACGGATGTTAGAAAAGGAAATGTTAAAGGGTTTAGGTGATTTTTAAGGGCTGTTTTAAGTTTTCTTTTTGGATCATCGTTAGTTATCATGATTGTGATTACAGTAGTAAAAAAAAAAAGGCCTGAAGTAGAAGAAGCAAATTGTTATCGACCGTGACGTGGGGAGAGAAATTGGCGTAGCCTGCAACATAATGTGTGGCCTCAGTGTTGCTCACCGAGGTGAATGCAGGATACCTTTCCATGGGCAACATGGCACTACAGACACCCCGGTATTATACAACTGTTTATCAGAGGGCCTCTCAAGACGCTACTCAAGAGTTAGGGATCCCAACTACCAGTTGGAAACAACAACCAGAAACCTGTCAACCATGTTCCCTCAGAATGAAGAGGCATTGCCACAGTCTGCACACATCACAGGAGAAACATGGCAGCATTAGTACAGAGGCCAGAGCGAAAGAGAGGGAGAGTTCTGTGAACCGTTTCCTAAACAACTTGAGAGCATCTACTCTTACCCAAGAGAAGGGGGAGGAGTATTGACCGGACGGTAGGAAACCCTACCTTTCTGCTATTACATACAACATATACACAAAAAAAAAATGCCGCAGCTGACAAGAAATCCATGCTGACAGCTGAAGACATACTTACCAAGGCATGGGAATTGGGATTTTATTTTTATTTTCCATTCCATTACATTAAGTTTTAGCAATATTCCATTGTTTTATCCTCAAAACAAATTTGATATGCAGCATTGCGGATATGGCATATAATTTTACTTACAAATGGTAGCTAGCATTCACTTTTGCTGTCTTCCATTCTCATGGTCAGTTAGTGGATTGCCAAAACTGACTTTATATCACCAAGCTTTTCAGTTTCAAGGAATGCAGAGCTGGTGGTGGTGGTGATGGTGGTGGTGGTGGTGGGGGTTCCACCACCGCCAACAATGGGCCTGGGGTCTTTGCTTTCAATAACATAGACAATGGGAAGACAGATACAGCAAAACATTTCCACACTAGTATGTATTTTATCTAGCAAGAATAAACGTCCCACTACTAAATAAGAATGCAGACAAGTTAGGTTCACGTGCTGTCCAAGACGATTTTTTTTTTTTTTTGAGGGTCGATTTTCAACTAACTAAACGACTGCAGGGTTACAAATTAGGTTAGAATATTAGAACACAAGGAAAAAGAAAATAAATAAGTAAATTAAATTAATAAAAATAACATGTTAGATTAGCAAGAGGGAGAGAGAGAGAGAGAGAGAGAGAGAGAGAGAGAGAGAGAACCCGTTGGGCAAATTTGGGTAAAGTGAATTCTACTTACAAATGGCAGCTAGCGTTCACTTTTGCCATCTTTGATTCTCATGGTCAATTAGTGGATTGTCAAGGCTGACTTTATATCACCAAGCCTTTCAGTTTCAAGGAACACAGAGCTGGGTTGGGGGTTCCACCACCACCAACAACAACAACAACAACAATGGGCTTGAGGTTTTGCTTTCAATAACATAAACAATGGGAAGACAGATATGGCAAAACATTTCCATGCTAGTATGTATTTTATCTAGCAAGAGTAAATGTCCCACTACTACATAAGAATGCAGAAAAGTTTTTTATTTTTCAAATGACATTGAGTAAAATACATTGTCTGTATATGAGTATTACTCTCATATTTATTTCATTGAGAACATAAATATTATCTTCTTTAAATCTCCTGTCAAGTGGTGTAGAGAGTTAACAAAGCATTTCAGAAAAGAACTTATAATCTTACATTATACAGAAATGTGATAGCACAAGAATTTGCTGAAGGAAAAACATTAACTTGACACTATTGGGTAAAAGGTTAAGACTTGAATCAAAGTAAGAAAATGATTCCTTAATTCTGAAATGTAGTCCTTATACCAAAGTAAAACAAATGAAATATGTAACTAAAAAAGTCTATTTTACAATCTTGTTATTGTCATTACTCATGCTTGTCAAAATTCCTTTTCATCAAGACCGGTCATGAATATGAACAATATTTTTGTTTGCATAAGTAACCTAAAAAGAAAAATAGATTCCATTTGTTTTTGGTAAGATTCCAATGAAAATAAGAAAATATATTTTGGTGAAAAAATTGTTCTGGGAAATGATTTTTGTAAAGCACACAAATATATTTATGTCCAGGTAATAATAATAGAGGATAAATTATACTCTTACACTGAATGGCTACAAATAGGAAGTATAACTGAAAACTGGTAGATGTCACATTTTCTCACACAGAACATTTTTAAAATGTTAAAACCTCCTTTTGAACCCCAAAACTATGCATACTAAATTTGGAAACTTTGCATGAAAAAGTTTGGCTGTGTTTAACAGACAACTTCTCATATATATATATATATATATATATATATATATATATATATATATATATATATATATATATATATATATATATATATATATATATATATATATATATATATATATATATATTTTTTACAATAATTTCTATCAACAATTTTGCTGATATTGTTTAATAGTATTTTTATTGTAAAATTCATTATTATATCAAAAGGTCATGGAATATGAAATCATCTGTTTTATTTATCATTCCTCTTGGGAAGTTATTGTATTTATGTTGTAATAATGACCTCCTTGTGATTCCAGACAATTTTTTTAATCGTTTCACCTCATGCAAGGCAATAAAGCCACTAAGATGCAGGTGGTTACTGAATGTGAAAGAATCTGAGAAAAAACATTAAGAGAGAAAAATAAAAGAACAGGAATTAACAAAACAGAAGATCATTGATACTGCACTTAAATTTTTGAAGATCAAAGTTGATTGGAAAGAAAGAGGACAGAAGAGATTTCCACAGGCAAGAAGTGTGAGACAAGAAACTGCTAGCATAAAACTTATGGTTGCATCTAACCATTTCAACTGTAAAATGATTAGACCTAGCTGCCAATCTAGTACTGCACTTAAATTAGCAAAGTTGAGGTACCAAAGAGGGAAGCTTATCATAACACTTGCCATGAAAATATTTATAGAAAAGGCACTGGGAAGCTATGTTATGTGAGTGGGAAAGTGACTGAAGCCAAGATGCCAGGTGCATTAGCAAACTCTTAAAAAGGACATACATCAGAAGGTTCAAAATACAATTTATCAGTTTATCTAAATAAAGCTAAATATTACTCAAGTATTGTACATTTGGTTCACAGGTATATCATGTTGAAACACTGGTTCTCAGATGATCACTGAAGTTAAGTGAGATGGGTGACCACTTGGGAATACCAAGTGCTGTAAGCATAGATGTATAGGTAGTGTAATGAATAATGGCTTGGAATGAGAAATTAGAGAACTGAGTTTGAATTCCAGTTAAGTTAATTACATTCACTTACATGTAAATACCCTTGGGTGATCATGAACTGAAAAGAGGCATAATCACCGAAGTGTGTAATATCCGTCCCTGCCAACATTCATTGAGCCAGTATAGTAGGGTAATGGGCCATTCCTCCCCATGAATCTGGGAAAGGTCTATGTCCAATAAAGAACCTTCACAGGCTGAGAAGAAAATAATTGTATATTTAGAAAGGTACAAACTTGGATGTTTATAGAACAAATGATATTACCTTCTTTTTTTTCTTCTTCTTCTATGTACTGTTTCCCTTCAGGGTGTGGACGATCATAGCTCTCTTCAACTTCCTGTCCTTTGTAATTCTTAATAAAGTTTGTCTGTCTCTCCTAATCACTGTTCTGCCAACCATTTATAAAAGCTTGTTAGGTAGGTTATTCGCTGCTTTCCGCTGTCTCTCTTACATTCAATGTGTCCTGTGAATGCCAAATTCTCCAATCCTCCTTTGTACATTATGTGTTCCAGAAATTTCAGCTGTCTCTTTCTGATTCTAAGTAAAAGTGTCCTTTTTGTTTCCATCTTCCCTAAGAATTTGTCATTACTCACATATTTAGTCCACGTTATTCTTAGCATCCTTCTGTAGAATCACATTTCTGTTGCCTCAATTGGTGATTATGGTACTCTACATCTTCCTGTCCCTTGTAGCTCTTAATAAATTTTGTCTTTTTGTTATTTCTTCCGAACCCTGTTCTACCATTCATTTGCTCAAACCCATCAAGTATGTTGCACACTGCTTTACTCTGTCCTTCTTTTCCTCACTCTGTCCTGTGAATATAAGGTTTTCTAAGCCCTTCTTCCTCATTACATGCTCCAGAAATTTCAACTGTCTCTTCTTGATGTTAAGTATATGTTTCCTTTTAGTTTGCATTCTCTCCAAAATCTCGTTGTTGCTCACATGTTCGGCCCATGGTATTCTCAGTATCCTTCTGTAGAACCACATTTCTGTTGCTTCAAGTCTCTTCTTCATCTTTGAGGAAATTGCACAGCATTTGCTGCCATACAGGAGAATAGATATCATGTAACAGTTCAGTACTCTTTTCTTTGTTTACAACAAAAGTTTTCTGTCTCTTAATACTCTGCTTAGGTTTGGGAATGCTTCTTTGGCCATCCCAATATGTCTTTGGAGCTCAATGTCGCATTTTCTATCCTCTGTTAGAACACTGCCCAGATATTTAAATTTCTGCTTGATTTTAGTATCCCCAACCTGTAATTTGCATTTTGAGCTCATCCATTTGCTGATAACTATGCATTCTGTCTTGTAGGTTTATGCTTAGTCCTTTCTTCTCACTTTCCTTCACTACCTTCTGTAGGAGATTTTGTAGTTTCTTTTCCATGTCTGCTATCAGCATTGTGTCATCTGCATATCCTATATTTTTAAGATTGTGGTCACCAATAATGAATCCTGGTAGGACTTCTAATTATCTCAGAATTGCCTTGCTGTATAGGTTAAATAAATCCAGTGAGAAGACACATCCTTGTCTTACACAGTTCTACTGTACTATAATTCATTTTAGGCCATTAAATTGATATTAAAGTTTCATTCTAATTATGAATAGATGAAATAATGCAAAAAGCCTTGAACTGATCTAAAAAAAACTGTATGCAAAGTATTTGACTGGCTTTCTTTAACCCAAATGTTAATGGATCTGGTCTAACTTGGTTAATAATTATATTAAAGAATCATTTATTTTTTTCAAATCCATTGATTGCTTTGCTAGTGGAAAGGGACCAGTACATTGATTTGAAATAATCTTTTCTATACTTTGGTTTTTGAGTAAATGTCAGAAATCTAATACAGATTACTCTGGAATCTCTGACCTATTAGATTATTGTACTTTTTTGTAAATATTAAACTATTCCTCCAGTATCTGTCTATATTTCTGAGATGAGGTATTATGTACATTATTTACATTATTTGGACTATTGTCCTCATCTTTGTCGCCATATTTATTACAACTTTTTGGCCGTTGTACGGTCTGGCCTTCTTCTAACCAACGCCTTTAGCCATTGTGCCATGGCACAGTGGATAAAGGCATTGGTTAGATGCAGTGACAAGACCCAAAGAGTGTGAGTTCAATACCCGGTTAAGGCAGTGGAGAACTTTCAGAGAGAAATTAACAGGAGATAACTGATAACTGACATCCATTAAACATGGCACGTATAACTAGAACAGTCTACTGCAGTGAGCGAAATAAAGGGTTAAGTTTGACATTCCAACCACCTGAAGAAGGCTGGAGCGTACAATGTCTGAAACGTTGTAATAAATATGGCGACAAAGATAAGGACAATAGTCCGAATAATGTAAATAATAAACTATTCCTGTACGTAAAAGTTTTTCTTATTCATGTAGTTGTTTTGCATTGAGGATCAGTATAAAAAAAGGAAATTGAGTTTCTAATAAGTATATAAGATATAGTATATCTTATGTATGATATACTATATCTTATATACAAAAAAGAATCCTATTTTATGTGCAGTAAGATTCAAATAAACTGATTTTTATGTATTTTGCTCCATTTCATGACTTTACTATATTATAGTTTTATATGCTTAGGATGAAAAGCACAAATTTATAAAAGTGTCTCATTTTTGGTGTGAGCCTAGCACTGAAATATGTTATTTCAGGACAACAATTAAGTATAGAAAAATGATTTCCATTGTTTTATAATTATTTCATAAAAATATTCACCATATTTAAAACAGAATTAATTATTTTAAAAATAATGAAATCTGATGTAATTTTTTATATTATTTTTATAATTGCTACAAGTTTTAACATTTTATTTCAACTTTTTCAAGTATTTGTAAAAGAGCCATTATACAATTTTGATGCAATCTTACACAGAAAGCTAAAAAAAATAAAAGATTTTATATTTTTTATATTAACATAACAGTTCATTCATATCTTTTGTGTATTATATTTCTCTATTGCTCAAACAAGCTTCACTACTAAAAAAAAAATGTCAAACAAAATGGTTTCTCTTATTTTTCATCTAAAAAAAATGAATAACCTGATAAGTGATTGAAAGAAATCAAGTAATACTACAAAAGCAATAATTCTTCTACTAACAAGGTGTTAACAAAATCTGAAAATTTCTAGAATTTCTCACAAAAGGTTTTGTTTTCCATGTTGAAAATTAGTACAGTTCCCAGTATGAGGATGGATTTTGAAATGTCTTCAGCTTAAGGTATAATGCTGGATAGGTGAGTTTTTTAACTATAAGCAAGGCTGGCTCATTCTACCCCCAAACTCCACAACCAGAGAGGCAAGCCAGATTAGGGGCTCCAGACAGTGCTTTGTGACTCTCACTGTCTTGTCAACATTTCTTTTTTTCTATCTACTTTTATATGTGTTACAAGTAAAATTAAGCACAACTGACTAAGAAAGGATGAAAAATTTTTGTGGATTTTGATGTCATTTTTCCAAATATGTGAATTTGTTTTTGCTCATGCTAAGTCTTGAAAAACACGGAATATAAAATTCACTATTTTTTATCCATAAAGTTGTATATGTTAAAATTATTCAACTTTTTAACAAGAAAAACCTAGTGGTGAGATTAAAAATTTCTGCAAATCATTGTTGATCTATTTAAAATGGAATGATCTATTATGACATGTCTCTAATTTGTATTTAGATACATTGTATTTATTTTAATTTTTCTAGTAGAATTGTTCCCCTATATTGCATATGATCTGTTATTGTACATAATTAGGTTACAATAAAATTTGTATTTTATATGAATTCTGCCTTTGAAAATTGAAGTGTAGTAACCCTCCGTATCATAGATTGGGTGGCACGAGACTCTTGCACCAGCTCTAACTAGAAGTAAATATAGAAATAGAAATTAGAAATGTAAATCATGAAAATTAAAACTGCTGTTTCACAGAAGAATAATAAAAGTAAAAAAAAAACAAACATTATTAGATATATCATATTGTTATCTTAGAATGATTAGACTGGTTAGTGATTCATCCAAGAGCAAATGAAATTAATCTGGGGAAGAATGAAACTTCTGACAAGGTCTTTATACATTATAAACAGTAGAATAAAGAAAGTAATTTTGTCATTCATGCTGGATTGAAATATTATCAACACTCAAAAATTGTGCAAAAATTTAATTATTTGTTTTAGAAGCAATCAGTAAGGTCACTGAGTCTGTTTAGATATCCTTGTTTTTTGGGAACTTCTCTTTTGTCTTTAAATGACATCTGCTTTGTTTCATCAGTCATAAAGAAAACAATAATCACTTGAGGCCTCCTACTACTATCTCTATTATTCACATCAACACTTCTCACTAATTACTCAGTGTTACACATGATGTGATGCAAATATTAACTCCTTAAATCTGTCATCCACTCAGCTATTCATTAATACACTACAAATATTCATTAGGTAACCAAGAAGTGACTTGAACACTGGACTTATTGATTAAACAAGTTGAAGCAATAATCACATATTTTAAAAAAACTCAACTCTTAAATGTAATTTGCATAAAAGTATAGAAGTTTTAGCAAGATATTGAAACTTTAAATTCTCCAATTATATCAATATTTTTCATTACCAACTCTTAGGAATAATGGTTCCTTTCTAGAAACAACATGTATATGAGTGGATTTTTAAAGGCAAGTAAGAGGTTGTATGAGTTCAGATTCGCCCTTTCAACATCTCTTCCAAGATCCAGTGGTAACAAAGTGTGGATCCAGGATGATTAGTGAAAGATCAGTTGCAATGAATGGCCAAATGAAGTTCAAAACATCTTTGCACCCAACCAGTTTTAAATTCAGAGTTTTTCTTCTCCTGGACTCATGTATAGAAGTCTTATATTGTGGGGATGCTGAAAAGTTCTGGATGTAATCAAGAAGGGATTCTAAAATAAATTCTGATGTTCGTTCAGATTTTGAAAAATAAGCCAGACCAAGAACTTTTCAGCACCTCTCATATGTATATAGAACATTTACATGACTGCACAAATTTTCAGTTTTTCTATGCATATTTGTGCATTTTTAACTTTATATACATGAAAATGTAAGTTCGTAAGTTTCATTTTTCTGTATGTATGCATGTTTTATTTCTTTTTGTGGCTGAATGTACATTTTATATACATATAAAATTTCTATCTATGTGGGCATCAATAAGCCCACAGCTTAAAAATGAAGGAAATTTATTCTACATAAAAAATATTGCTTTTCAATATAATATCCTTCCTTGTTAATGCACTTAATTAAGTGGTGAATAATAATCACAGGGTTTAAACATTATACAACAAAAATTTCAAGTCAAGCTATGGGCCTATTAATCTGCCTTTAGGTGTGTGCATATATATATATATATATATATATATATATATATATATATATATAGTAGTATACAATGAAATCTCAAATTGC